>JABCPU010000064.1:0-232068 GCA_016800925.1 Suillus spraguei | reverse complement strand
AAACGTTGCACTGGTGTTTCAAACCCACCTAAGACTTACGCAGCGAAGGATTACGATGTCCCTGAAGCGAAGAAGTATATGAAGTATAAGAGGGAAATGAATGACACCGCTGAGCCAACAGGTGTGACACCTTTGCCTGGCAGCAGCGCTGTTACAACTCGCGCCAGACATCAGATGCACGTACTAGTAAGTTCTTTGCAGCGTGCACAACGACGTTTCTTACTGACGTATGGGATTCAGGAAGACGTTCAAACGGTCGGGCCAGTGAACAACAGGAAGCGGGCTCCAGTCAGGCAGCGATGGCACAGCAGCAAGAAACTTAAAGTTGATGATAGTGAGAAGGAGCCGCCCAAGCCGCCCACAAAACCCAACGAGCCGAAAGATATCCATCCCGTCCTTCAGAATGGTTTGTACGCTTCGGAGTTGTTCGCGGCCCATATCGCGCGGCAGAGCGTCATCACTTATGTGATAAACAGTAAGTCGATGAAATACTACAGATGTCTCGTAAAATTGATAACTCGTACAAGATGACATGATTTACCTGTGGTATTTTGATCGGCAGGACGCGATCCAGTGCTCTGGAATCAACTTCGTGCAAGATCTTCCCCGGTTTATGGTTTTGCTGCTCGCTCTCCAGCGAATGCCATATGCGGAATGGGGCTACAATCGGGTATTTGAACGCAAAGGAATCCTCAAATGAGTTCGGCTCCCGGACGAAACATGGAGAGGTCGATCTCACATTCGATTGAAGTCTGATAAACGCACCACTCACTTTGGCCTGCGCGGACGTGCAACCACTGTCTTTCCGGTGAAAAGCAAGAAACTTTCGGCCCTGGTACCGACGCTCCCTCATCATAACCCTCATAACCCTACGGACGAGCTAGTTGCCAAGATCTATTGGCCAGAAGAGGAGCGCGAGAGCGAGGCTGATATTCTCAGGAAGGTGTATGAGATTGCGGGGGAGGACAAGGAGGGCAAGGTGAGCACCACGTCCCAGAGATGGTCTGGTCCCACAAGTTCGAATATACATCTACTGCGAACATCAGGAAGGCGTTAGGACTCAAGGAGCTGAACGAGGCAGGCGCGTCCTATATATTATTGTATTCCGAAAACTCGACCCGATCACGGACCTGAGCAACAAGGAGTTCCTCACCGCATGGTGGCACATCGTCGTCTGTACGTGTTGTTCCTTCTTTTCTTCCTACTTGCGCCCCTTATTGGTCACTGACACCTACAACACCAGGTCATTATGCCCTCTGGGGAAACAATGTTCATCACCGCGACGTCAGCCCTAGTAATCTGATGGTTTACAAGACCTCAGATGGCCGATATATTGGGGTCCTCAATGACTTTGACTTATCATCAACTCAAGATAGTCCCTCAGGCCAAGAGCGTACAGGGACAATACCTTTCATGGCCATGGAACTTCTCACGGAGGAAGCCATCAAAGGCAATATCAAGCACCTGTATCGGCATGATGCGGAGTCATTCATATGGGTCCTGACCTGGGTCTGTCTTCGTTATGAAGAGGGCCAACTGCTGCGTAAGGGCAGGCGACTCGATAAATGGCTGAAAGAGGATGCTATTGGGTGCAGGAAGGAAAAGAGCGACTTCTTATACAACGTTCAGTCTAGCATTATACCCTCACCATCGCACGGACGCAGCTGGAGGGTTGTTCAATCTTCCCTTGAAGTTATCGACTCGTTTTATAAGATAAAACGCAAAGCGGACCGTCCTAAAATAGCATACTCTGATGACTCTGAAATGGAGGACTTTGAAACTGACGTTTCTGAAGCTCGACACCATATATCTTCCCTCACAGATGCCACCGTGTTTAAAACATGGTTGGAGGACATTATACGTACCAAGCTCTCCGCACAGTTCCTAGATGTCCGTGTTTAATCTACATAATAGAACTCATCTTGTTCGCAGCTGCATGACTGACTTCAAAGTTCTTTCTTACAACATACTAATCACCGATACTCAAGTTGGAGACCTTGATCCCAGCTTAGTAGAGTGATATTCCAGCGCCGTGCCCCCAACATGCATCTACTATGAAAACATATCTACATCAAAAACCAGGACGTAAGCATGGAAGACGCTGTTAGCGCCTGTAGCAGACGACCAGGCCGCATCTTCAACGTATACGTATTCAAGAAGCTTCTTTCAATCACGGACGAGTACCTAGGCCATTCGTCATCAGTATATATGTTGTTCCTTTTTGGTTTCTTTATTAGTTGCTGAGTGAAAATGACCGTCATAGGGAATTTCCCACGTGACGTTCACGTGATAGGTGTACGTGGAGGTTGAAATCAAGAGCCAAAAGAGTCCAAGACTCCACCGACTCGAATAAGTTTCTCGTTATGCGACTGCACTGTTTCGCTGGGCTACTATTATTGCTCGCTAAACCCGTTTTATCAGATACCTCGTCCTCTGGGCTCGCTCCACCAGGGCTTCATCCTCTCATAGTCCGTGGTGACGCCTTGCTTTCCGCTGGTCAATTTAACGATGCAGCGAACACATACACAGATGCCATATTACTTTCCCCTGCAGATTACTTGCTGTTCTACAAGCGAGCCACAGCTTACTTCTCGTTGAGCCGTCACGCGAGCGCGCTCGATGACTTCACCAAGGTTTTGGAATTGACTGGCGGAGAATTCGACCGTGCCATTATGATGATGGCGAAAATTCACACAAAGGAAGGAGACTGGGGTCGTGCAAAGGAGTTGCTTGCAACGTATACCATGAAAGTTGCTGGAGATCAAGCTGCGAACGACATGTTAAGTGACATTAAGGAGGCCGAGGTGGCAGCCTCCAAGGCTGTTAAAGCAAGACGCGCCCAGCTATGGACTGTTTGCTCGGAAGCTGCAACGCAGGCCCTACGCGTAGCCAGTCATAGTTCTGAGCTCAGGCAGACAAGAGCAGATTGCAATTTAGCCAGTGGCGACGTGCAAGGAGCTGTGCTCGACCTGACGTGAGTTCTTATTATTCATACACATGCGCATACTTAAAAGACATCAGTCGGCTGTCATATTTATCCCACCCCACTACTCTCTCTCTTATTCGCATTTTCCGCCTCTCTTACTTCCTGCTTCCACCTTCACATTCGTCCTCGCATCTCTCGCCTCTCAAACAATGTCTTCATCTGGACCCAGACTCGTCTTCGTGTTTACCAGCCCATAGACTACGAAATCTCTTGACAAGGGTTTTGCGAAATTGGCAAAGCTTCTAGAAGCTAGTGATTGGAAAGGTGTTTTAAAGCATGTCGTTGGCACTGCGAAAGACTTTCCTGGCAATGGCTTTGCTCGTACTTTCGAAGATGCGCTGCTTGCGAATGGGGATCCAGAAATGCTGTCACCACCTTCGTCCAAGCTCCCACTACCTACTGTTCTCTCTTCAAGCCCGCGACGCGCTCTTATTCTTCGTGGGGCATGCCGTGCTTATTTGAGGCTCAACAACGCAAAGAAGGGCGAACCTTGGTGTGATGCTCTGCTTGCGATGTCTGAAGATACCTTCCGAGCCCTGAATGATATGGGCGGCGACACCAATGTAGAAGTCGACGCGTGGGTAGTGAAGGGCGAGGCAATGCTGATTCGTGAAGAGTGGGAAGACGCAGTACGCTCTTTTGAACGGGCGTTTGAGAGTAGTGGTCGCAGCGACAGAGACGTAAGATACACCTCTGTTTCTAAATGTTCAGGACTCTGATTTCCCGTTCAACAGGTGCTAGCGCGCTTACAGAAAGCCCAACGACTACTAAAGCAATCCAAGCAGAAAGATTACTACAAGGTTCTCGGCGTCTCTAGGGATGCAGACGCGAAAACTATCAAGAAAGCCTTGTAAGACTTGTGTTCTCTCTTGGGTGTCTTGTTATTGACTTTCCCAGCCGCAAAGCAGCCATGACAGCGCATCCTGACAAGGGAGGCTCCGAGACCAAAATGGCAGAAGTGAATGAGGCATACGAGGTCCTGAGCAATCCAGGCAAGAACATGTATCATCAATCTGCTTGCCCATCTTACTCATCTTATTATGCAGAACTACGTCAACGCTTCGACAACGGGGATGACCCAAACAACCCTAGCTCTCAAGGAGGTACTCCATTCACCGGATTCGCGAGTCCGTTTGGTGGCGGCGGCGGCGGCGGAGAGCATCCATTTGCACACTTCTTCCAGCAAGCTGGGCAGCACGGTTTCTCGTTTGGCCATTAATATTGACTCTGACACGATAGCCTTACTATTGCAGAGGATTGTAGCAATATTATATCCATGCATGATTTCCATCTTTCTCATATTTGAAATACTGTCCATTTGCGGATGCCTCCTTACGATGTGGAGAATGTTCTGCAAGTTCTGTTGGGTTATATATGACATTCCTCCAATGAGTACTCTACGACACTTCTGAGCCCATCATGAGTGGACACAACTGATTACTCGATGATTATCTGCGTTAATGTGGCGGTCTCACACTGCTTTGCGGTGTGGCTCACCAGCGGAATGTTTTCCCCTTTGCCGTTGGTAGCTATCAAACAGCTCGACTCGTTAAAGTGCAATCAAAGCTCAAAGTGTGCTATGTAGTATTGCGCCAATCTGTCTTGTTCGTCGGTTAAATCCTGTTGCTAGGTGCATCAATAAACAAGATGGCACACAGACATTGCCACCTACTGTATAGTTCTTCGAGCACAAAGTGTTACTCCCCCAGGCTTGTGGTTGGTTGGACATTATGAACTCTAATCTTCCCCCGTCGAGTAACTGGTTGTGCAAGATAATGGGGTTGGGTATGTCCGCGCCATTGATGGTGAGCGAATTTACGAATGGCTTTGATGGTGCGCCCTCCGAAATAATTTTAAGCCTAGTGGCGTTGGATAATGGGAATTGGATCTCTACTTCATCAAAAAATGGACTGCAGATTTCAGGTTAGCGGTGGAGTTTGAACGACGCTATACACTTACGACCCAACCACGTACGACCCCGACACAGGGTTTACAGGGTAAAATCCCAATGCGCTGAACAAATACCACGCGCTCATCTGGCCGCAATCTTCATTCTGCAATTTATCGGTCAAATAGACTGACTGAACGATTTACAGCTTGACATACCCCAGAGAGGCCATTGACGGAAGCGTTGTAGTCTGACTCTGCAATCTGACGGATACGTGATTGAGATTTTGACGCAGCTCCAGCAAGGGAATACAGGTAGGGAATATGATGGGATGGCTGCAAGAATGTGTTAGCAGCTTCAATACCACATACCAGGAACGGACCTCATTGGTATGATCATTGTGACCTGAAGCAGATTGAAGAAATCAGTAAGAAATATCAATTCGGTTTATAGCTAGAACTGACCGCCGTCGAAGTGCTCGTCCAAGAATTTCACAAACGTCGCGTTGCCACCTTTGTGAGCAACCAGTCCTGGTGTATCGTGTACCACGTCAAATGTATAAGCCCATTTATCGCCTTCCGTCCACCCGTTATCGGGACCCGCCCATGCACCACTTGCGTTGCGCGCTTCCATAAAACCAGTGAGCGGGTTAAAAATAGTGAAGGGATTTCGTAGTGAGCGCTGTCGGAAAAAAAGATCCTCTTCACTTTTATTGAGAAGACCTGCGAGAACAGATACGGCGAAGTCGGCATCTGAATGGATGAAATGAAACAAAGTCAGGTGGTAAGTGTTAGCCATATAAAGAGAGGACAAGAACGTCACAAGAATAATCTAGGGTTCGAGACGCCGATTCGGAATGGATGTCATCTGCAACCCAGCCTTTCTCTTCATACGCTGAAGTCAAGCCGGCACGAACTTCATAATCGACATTCTGTGACAATCAAAAATTTGATGGTGTAGGGGATTGGAAAATTAAATTCTTACCTCCTGACGATCAAAGTATCTATAAACATTCAGCTTAGTCACCCATATATATAGGTGATCTTTTAAACCCACACGGTGTTGTATCATTAACCGGAGGCACTGTTGCATCGCTATACACAGCCTCCCATGCGGTCTCTAAATCGAACCCGGTCACGCCTTTCAGGACAGCCTCTGCAATAAGGGAATCCGCATGAGTTCCGACCTGTGAAGACATGTTCATTAATCACGCGGAACGCAGATAGCAAAAAAGGCGTACCATAATGTTCGTTTCTGACAACAAAAAATTAACGAGATTCAGGAATAAGATAAGCAGTAAAACCAACCAATGATGTTCTTCCACATTGGGAGTCGACCACCCTGTGTGCCGTAGATGAAATAATTTTCATTGACAAGTTGCAATATAACCCACCTCTTTGTAGTCCTGCAACATACTCTGTATCATACCTGGTATCCTGTCAGGCGCAAATAAAATAAGCCACGCCCATTCGGCGCGATACGTGTCCTTACGCAATACATTAAACCTTTATCATGCCTAGAGCTCGGTGCTTACCCAGTTCGAATATCCAGTATACGACACTCCCTGATGCACAGCATCATCGTATCCTGAGTAGTACTGGTTATATTCGCTCTGCTCGTAAGGATACTAGAAGGAGTTATGAATATCGTACTTCTGTGGCGAACAAAAAAAACTCCACCTGCAACGTGTGGAAAAACGCTGTATAGAAAGTTTGCAGTTGATCCTTGGAAGCGCCTTTGATCTTGATTAGCTCCAATCTCTCAGCCCAAGCTGATCGAGTCGCTGCCGCCGTGTCCTCTAGCATATTCCCATCAGGTATCTCCATGTCCAAGTTCTTCCTAGCTTGCTCAACGGAAATGAATGAAACGCCGATTCTGATACTGACTTCCACCACTTCGGGTGAGAATGTCGCATATCCTGATAGCAGTGTGCCATTTCCACTTGTCTGACCATCAAAAAGAGTGTTATTTTTGGAAACGCCCCATGAGGCGAAAGACTGATCGAAGCGCGCACAGAAATATCCACTCCAATGTTTTGCAGGTGTCGAAACAGGCGCAATAATGAAGTCCTGGCGTTCAGGATTGTTGCCAGAAATTTCGCGAGTTTCGGGATTAATGAATATGGAACCATGAGGATAAGTCAAATTACGAGGGTCTGACGACCCAAGAACGCTAGCCCGAGTAGCCTCGATAAGAACGTAAGGTCGGCGGGTATTAGTGAACGTGAAACGGAGGTGTCCGACGCGAGAAGCTCGATAGAACTCAGCAAACTAGAAGATTTGTCGATATAGAATAAATGACGAACTAGAACTTTGTTCAGCTAAGATTTGACCCCCTTCAATAGCGTTTAAGTTCACACTGTAGTAGCTAGCAGTGATAACTTCGTTCTCATGAGTGAAACTCATGCCTCGATCGTCGAATTTAGGTTGCACCTGTCCAGCGCCTGGGGATATTACCACTTGACCGCTCTCACCCATCCAGATGGCTGGTTGGTGCGTTGCTTGAAAGCCATGAATTGATGTTGCAGTATAATTATATGGAGTGACAGATACGTAGTTCTCGGATGTTTGGGCAACCCATCGTGTCATGGCAAATGGGGGCGAAGTGGACGGAATCATGCCTCCAGACCCATTTGGAGAGTCCCCACCATTGCCAATGAGCCTATTGAAACAGCATGAGTTAGGCAGATGGGTAACAATGTCGCATGTGCGAGTGGTAATGCTGACGGATTAACATTGTCCACTGCTTCACTGGGGGA
Source organism: Suillus spraguei (assembly GCA_016800925.1). Taxonomy (NCBI): domain Eukaryota; kingdom Fungi; phylum Basidiomycota; class Agaricomycetes; order Boletales; family Suillaceae; genus Suillus; species Suillus spraguei. Next base: position 224,436 of record JABCPU010000064.1, on the reverse strand, counting down.
AGTCTGAACGCGTCTGGAACATCTTTTTGTGTTGTAAGTGAAATTAGGCCACAGAGCAGAAGGAGTGATCGAATACTATAGCTACTCGCCATCTCTATATTCGAGAATGGGACTAAGTCTGGTGACTTACCGGCAGTACTCCCAGCTCGGCAACAGCCGCACGCCGGCAGCTGCAATTCAAGTTGCCGATGACTCGGCTCAAGAGTCAACTACATAGTCACGGTTCATCGCTGACTGGCCGACCAGCTCGCTTTCCCCATCGAGGCCAGAGGGACCAACACGAAAGGGAAGTGACTTGTTTTGACTGGTTACTAACTTAACAAGTCACCTCCCCCACGACAGCTGGCAGTTCTACACCATGGCTTATGATATGCGACGTGGATAATTTTTGCCCAAGAAAACGGAGATCTCACAGCTATTCTTGGTAAAAACTATGAGCCCAGCGGACCCTGGCGGTCTACCGTCCCTTCCAGTAGGGACCAGGTCACGGTCTTCACTCTCCGCAACAGGTGAATGCGTTTTACCAATAATGGATGTACATAATATATGCAAGGTGTAGCTGAAAGTCGAGTAGTCCTTATCTGACCGCACCACGCTTACTCTCAAATTCTAATGTACAGCTGCGTCTGTGATCACTGCTTGGAATACAGAATTATATGTGTTTGTTTGATGAATCGGACGCCGTCGACGATGTCTAAACTATGTGATTGTCCCCGATATGTTTGTCCTCGTGCACTTTAATCATGTAGGGAAAGATATTACAAAACTGGGACTCAACTGGAGTCATCTGGGCAGACATTTCGCACCACAGGGTACAATAGCAATCCTGAAATACCTTATGGGAAACACGACTCTAGGTATTCCTGCTATCATTATGCGTTCGACAACTCTGTGGCGGATGGTGTTACCGACATGTCATAACCTCCAACGCATACCAGTCCTGTCAGTCTATCGATTGCTCTTGACGATGTTTGTCCCTGTGGCAGTGCGTAGCCAATTCAGTACGAAATGTTAGTTGCGCACCTACAACTAACATCTGTCTTTATATCCTGTGGGCCCTTTCCCAGATACGCTTCCCGTAATAGACGCAAGCTGTAAGGAGCCGATGGATTAAAAAGCCATAGTTTAGAAGTAATGTCCTCCCGTTGGTCAGTCCTCACTTCGACAGAATTTCTGTAAGTAACACTTGATCACTTAGCTTTGGAGCTCAGAGACTGCTTATTCTAGAATGTATACACAATACCTCTGAATGAAAATTTCGAATTTATTTCTATCCGTGAGCGATCAAGTTCATGGAGGACCGGAAGCTAAGTCCATCCCATGATGTGTCTGTTATTTCTGTTGCTCAGGTGCCTGCCATCCTTCGTCATGGCGGGCTCCTGTGGGCGCGGCTGGCCTTATCAGTGGTGATTTACATAAAACATGTTATGACATCGAGTCGATATATTTGTGACGTAAATGGACCGACAACTTGTACTTACTGTTCGTGGTCCTGCGGGGCACCCAGGTCGTTATATATTAGAATCACTTGATATCATGTAATTAAATGAACCCATTGGAGAACGCTACGCAATAAATTTTAGAGATAATCAACGACTACTAGCTCATAAAGGGATTACGTAAATGAGATACAGAAAGTAATTGTGTAACAGTCCTACAGCTGATAATGCGTGATGTAAGTAAATTTGTTGTTTGAACGGGTATAAAATATATAAAATCCAAACACGCTGGAAGATAAATAAGACAGAAATAGAAAACCAACCCTAATGCGACTCTACTGGCTCGTTAGATGGTTGCTGCGCTTCGATCTCCCTCATACGCTCTCTGACATATTTCGTCATCTTGATTGTCTGATACAGGCCCTGGGTGTGATCCGGCTTCCAGCCAGCAGGCAGGCGCTCATGTTGCATCCATTCATGCAATGCGCTAAGGTCGACACCGTTCTTCGCCGCATCCTTGCCACCTAGGACTCCGATAGCAATCGTTATCTCCCCTCGAGCTATCTCAGCATGTACAGCATCCAACTTTCCACATTCCACTTCTCTTTTGAAACGAATACGCGCAGCATCCTCGAGAGTCAGTTTGTGAGGGACTTCCTTTCCACCCTCTGCAAGAAGGGCCGCTAATAGTCTCCTGTCCACCTTGGTTGGGGCATATTCTGCACCGTTGTTGTCGTCTTTGTGCACAAGTGATGCGTTGTGTTCGATCATATTATGACGAGCGAGATCTGAGAGCGACAAGCATCTGTATTGCCCTAGTAGGAGCATGCTGCCAAACGACAAGATGCAGGCCAGCACTGTCGATAGATTGTAGCCGTTTTTGAGTGCGCGAACGAGGTCCAACGGGCCAATGTTCTTTCCATCTCGCGGACTGGACAAGTCATCGTTAGTTCGTATGTATCGCAATTATGGAGATTTGATACTCACAGATAACCATGGTTCGCAAGGGCATTCAGAGCCGGGCAGGGTGATCTTACATCCCCAGTCTGTGCCGGGCAGAAGTTGTATGTCTTTCCTGTCACTGGACAGGAGCCCTGTGGGTGTTCATGTGAATCCGTGGAAGATTGGGCGGTCACAGTGGAAGTCATGGTATGTGTGTCTAGTGAGGAGTGAGGATCTGCGGGTGGTCTTATCGTGGTATGTCTAGTGAAGGCTGAGGATCTGCGGATGGTCTGGTTAATCTGTGGTCCAGTCGACTTTATAGGTGTGTCAAGTAAAATAATGGGAACGATGTAAGGGCAAGGGGGAAATTATAACGAAACTATGTTCCTAGTTTCCAGCGGGGACAAGGAAATGGCGACTTGTCTGTCACATCGGAAGCTTATATGTGTCTGACTCGGAAGGGCATTGGCAGGGGTACCTGTAGTTCCTGTAGTTCCTGTGTGACTTTGTGACTCTGACGTACAAGCACAGATATTAACATAAGATGATAGATACCTCGGTTGATATGACGATTACATGCACAGTGTGGTTTTGTTTAATTGGCAAGGTGTGAAGCAAGAACATAAGATCAATATCAAATGCACTCACGTTCGGTACCGCCCACTAGTATCGTCTCAATGATTTTGAAACTACTGCCACTGTTGCGAGGCGCATGAAATTTGAGCGCTCGATGAGATTGAAAGCTGTGAATAAGTTCTATGCGCCCAGTGCAAAGCATGTGCAAGCTTTGCATGCCACCACTTTAAAATGTCACAGCTTTTACTAATTTTGATGCATTGCGCCGGCCGGCAGTCGGTACACTTTCGCTTCCAGTGTTCAGGCGTTCAAATTCTTCAACGGCTATGCCGCTATGACACAACTCCGTTCATGACCGATATCAGCTCAACAGAAGTTGCCCAAACCGACATTCGGACGGTGCGACGTCCTCGGGCGAATTCCGCAGTGAACCAAGTATGTACAATTGCGCAGAAGAATTTACTATTGTGATCCTATGTGGACTAAACTTATCATAGTACCGATCATCCTTTGAAGAGGATTATTCTGCTCTTCTGTCAGAGTAGTGCACAGCAACTAGCACAGGTCTCATTCAGCCCTATCGTGGCACTGTTTTATGGGCGGTAGCCGTGGAATGAATTGTTTGTAATCGTTCAAATGTCGGTGCGCTCAACAGGCACCGCTTTCGTAGATCCCATCCCCCACTAAGGCCTCAGGCGTCATTAATGGCATCATTATCAAAGGCCCGTCAAAGATCATGACGAAGGCTGATATATCGATATCTGGGGTGCATGACAGAGTAAGTTCGCTTAATTAAACACCCTTGATTGTCCCAAACGTGTCCACCGCCCTGCAGCGGCCTCCTGCATCGCCCTCATTCCCATGACCTGAATACTGTTGATTTGCGCTCATACATATCAAACTTACTCGCCTGGAAATAGCAATACTCTGACATCGTGATCTCACGCGGACAATCTTTCGATTCGATTCATCAACCCCGGCATCGTGGACCTTGTAAGCAGGCGTTCTGTAAGCGCTGTAACATACGAATCTAACCTTCTTGCTTAGGACACAAAAGTTTTACCTCCACCTTGAATTCATACCGGCACTTCACGCAAAAGTATCTTCTACGTGCAGCCAGCTCCTTCGTCAATATTTTTAGCTTTATCGGACTTTCTTTCATAGTAAGTTCGGACGCTCTGTTTTTATTGGATTAGTATGTCACCTCCTACCAGGACCAGACCGTATCATAAAAGGAAGAAATTGCGTAGGCACACATTCTCTGAACCCAAAACACAGATATGGATTAGGACAGCATTAAAATTCAGTACTCGATTTTTATCATGCAACACCCTTCAGCTCCACGACATCTTTTGGTACCGGCATGTGAGTCAGCCTACAGTCGATCACAGCAAGTTCAGGTACCGGTGTCATTGGTATTGCTGTAGTCTGGCAAGAGGAAATACTCCAAAAAGGGACAAGGCTTGTCGACTGACCGCAGTTCTCAGAACCACAACAATACCCGAATGTGAACTGGGACGTGAGGACCCAAAATTCAGGTGAATATGTGCTACCATCCACATGAAATGATGGCTTGCGCGCGGGTTCCATCATTGTAATGGGCGCAGAATTATGCTCACTTAAGTATAGCCCGTGTGACAGGAATGTAGGCGTAATCGATATTCAGCGCTGTGGTCATCAGAATCTCGCAACCTATCACATCAAAATATTACTGAGCATTGTCTGAGACCTCTGTTTTTGTTATGTTCCCATACGGGATTGCTAGCGCGAGGAACGACGAGAACGAGGTACTCCGGATCTTGTATGACAGATATGAATTTGGGTAAGAACGGCTTTTGCCGGTGTGATCTGATCCCCGTCATATGAACTTCGGATGAAACCGCGGGTCCTCTCCAATTGGTCGGAATATGGTCGGGTACACCAAAAGCGGTGTAATTATGAAAGCGTGGGACAAGGTATATGTTGAACCGATCTTGATTAGGCTCGTTACGCTGAGAACTACACGTTAGAGAGTAGAGTCCATATCACTTGAAACACCCACATAACGAGCATAGACGATGGCCCGAGGATAGTGTCCTATCAACCGGAGAAACACCGGGCGTAGCAGCATCCATGGTAAAACATGATTACTCTGTATCAGTCTCGATCATCGCCCTGGTCATGAGCCGTCGTCTTTTCTCTGGGGATGGGTATATAAAAACAAACTGTGGTCATAAAGATGGGATGTTCTCACTTGGTGGCCTCCGTATACGCACGGTGGGTTGCTGAAGAAAAGCTCCTCATGCCTTTCTGAGAGTTCAGCCAACATGGATGTACGAGATTCAATGCGCCCAATTCTCGACAAAGCTGTGGTAGTTGATATGAAACCAAAGAGAAACTTGCAAATAAAAAAAATACCGATGTCAAGGGTCTTGGATGAACCATATATTGAAGATAGGCGCTTGTGTGCAGCAGAGACCACGCTTGTGAATGATCGTCAGTATAAATGGGGTCTCATGAAAGACGGCAGCTCACGTTCTGTCTAGAGTCATGCCCGAGATTAAGACTCTAAGAACACCCTCCCAATTAAATGCCCACATCCTATTTTGCATACTATCTGCTACCGCTGGTCGCTGTTCGAGGATGGAGTCCAAAATGCAGACCAGGACCTTAGTAGTTTGCCAGACTAGAGCTTGAGAAGACTTGGTGACAAAGGTTCCAACTCGGTCGTCGTCCTTTTCCTCCACATCATCCTGAGATTCTGATTGGTGGTCGCCATGTCCTCCCAATAGACATTTAGTTTTGAGCTGATGAGCCACCGCTTCAGCAAGAGATTTAACTTCGTCTTCAACCAGCCATTCCGGAATAAAGCAGTCTATCAAAGGCCAAGTAGTCCATGTATCTCTTGATTTCAACTTTCCCTTGCCTTGACGGATATTTTCACGATCGACACCGCGTTGGGCACTGGCATGGCTGTATAGTTGGTGAGTAAGATTAAGCAGGTGATTTGTCCGGATTGTCTTGATTAACATGGCGTGCTCTGTAGTTCTGCATGGACTGCAGCAGGTACGCGTACCCTCTTCCGCGAGCGCTGTGATCTGTTCTGCATGTCAACTGCATGTTAAGTCTCTTGATTTTTCTCTGTCACAAAAATTAAAGTTGTTTTCCTTTGTTTACCTCAAGGTCTATGACATCATCTTCAAGTTGAACATCGATGCGAACGCAGCGTAACTTGCCTCTCGCAATCATCTACTGCATCGACCAAACTAAAATTTTGTGACACTACCCCTTGATATGGAGTCATTACCACTTGATATTTCTCATCCTGCGGTGCGGGATTACCTTTCCCTTGTACGGTGTGTATAGCCCCTCTTAATCACCATTATCGGTACCTGGTACTGATTCGTTGTACAGGCTTCAGGTTCTGACCCCATTGTCACTTTTGATTAACATCGCGACACTAGTTGTGTGCTCAGTCATTGTCAAGCCTTCGGCCGGTGAGCATCATGCTTGTACTTCCTTTCGTCTCTTATTCTGTTGACGTTTAATAGGGTCCATTATCAAGTCACACCCTACATCGATATCTCCTTCGCCAAACCTCATTGCAGCTTATATCGTCGCCATATTTCTTGGTCAAATAGGCTACTGCACATTGCTGGTTGTAGCCAGGAAGCCAGAGACGAAGGTAAGCATCCCATTGCTAGTGAGCACTTGGAGTATCTTTAACACACTGCAGACAACGCTTGTGAAAGGAGTTGGTCTTTCCCTCGTTTATGCAAACTGGTTGATGGCTCTTTGGGCCGTATGTTGGGTACGTCGCATACCATAAACCCAATTGAACCTTATTTCCATGCGTGACCAGGTCTCGAATTTTTCTTAGTCTCGACGATACTTCTGGACTCCTGGTTCTATGTTTGTTGTATTCGAACATCGCGCTTCTCACATATCATCCTCCCACATCCTCTCGCCCTCTCGACACGGCACTTATTCACGCTCCACTGCGTTTCTTCCTCGTTCTTCCTCTATCCTTGTTGTTTTCCTATTCACTCTTGTAGGAGGTTTCTTCTCGAGAGAAGTTGCTTAACTGATTGCATATGCATTCAGTATCACTCTGGGGTTATATTACTCACCTGATCACCCTGAACATTACGGACGCTTTGCCTGGCCTGGGTTTGGGGCAACATTTGGCGCAAATCTCATTGGTCTGGTTGTGGTAGTGATGCACCGTGATATTGTGTGGGCTGTCGCAGCTACTTGGATTTGTGTGAGTATATGGAGCGCTAGGCCAAAACCTGCACCTGTCTATGTGAGTTAAATTTGTATGATATTTCTACCTGCTTACTGACACTTGTCTAGGTCACTGTTATTTTATTCACAGTACTTCAACCTCTGGCGCTATTTGGAACGCTCCTCTACCGTCAACTTACCAAGCAAGAAGGGAGAATCGCTCTGCCCCTTGATGAAGAACATGATACAGGGTCATCAAACAGACGTGGTCCACGAGAGGTGGATGCCGAAGCTCTCTGGAGCTCTAGCTGAGTGGTGAGCAGCACTGAGATTCTAGTTTTTTGATCGTTGGGATGTTACGTGAACTTTATTATGGCCTGATTCCTATTGGTTACATACTGTATAGATCTTTTCTTCGTCAGGACGCTACGTGAATTTCTATTTGGCTTGATTCCCGTTGGTTGCATGCTATATACAGAAGACGAGAAAAAATAATATAGGTGCAGTACTCGAGATTCGAAGCTTGAACGAGGCGGCAGTAGAGATAAGTGACCGCACGTGATTGATGTGATAGACGCGACGCCACCAAGGTCCGACAGTGACCCTCACTTCCATCATAGATAGCGATAAAGCAAACGCCTCACTTTCACCATATGGCTGTAAGATCAACACCAAAAATTCGTGCTTTGCTTATAGACATTTCTGGCACTCTGCTGATCGGCTCAACGCCCACACAGGGAGCAGTTCAAGCGCTTGCCGAGCTGCGGCGCTGTGGATTCCCGTTCAGGTTTTGTAGCAACACCAGCAAAGAATCTACCTCAGTCCTTCAGAAGAGAATGCTAGATGCTGGTTTTGACATGCAAACGGGAGAATCACAAGAACTGTGGACCAGCCTTAAGGCTGTACAGAGTCTTATTCGGTCAAGGGGTCTCAGAAGGTAGCAATCAAACATGATATGCAACTGCATCAAACTGAAGCCGTTTCAAGGCCGTATTTCCTCTTGTCAGAGTCCGCTAAAGATGAATGCATTTCCGCAGGAATGTACGAACCTGACGTCCCCTATGACGCGGTAATTGTTGGCTTGGCGCCTACGTCGTTCGACTATGATCATCTCAACTCTGCATTTCGCATTCTTGTTGGGGAGCATGATTCGCAGAAGCGGTGCGATGAGGATCCGAAGGCATCGATCCCCCTCATCGCTTTACACAAAGCCAGATACATAGAATCCTCGGGCCATGGGCTTGCGCTTGGTCCAGGACCATTTGTCGCCGCTCTTGAAAATGCTACCGAAAGGGAAGCAGAGGTGCTTGGAAAGCCGAGTAAAGCTTTCTTCCAAACGGTGATTGAGAGCCTCGATTGCGAGGGTCACGATTCTGAAGGGTGCATCGCCGTGATTGGCGATGATATCCAAACGGACCTTGGTGGCGGCGCCATAGACCTATGTCTATGGAGGATCTTAGGTACTGATTTGAAACAATTGTAGTGCCAAGTGATGATTAATGTGGATTCTCAGTGAAGACAGGAAAATACCGACCAGGGGATGAATCCAGGGATGGCGTCTATCCTCCTGATGAAGTCTGTGATTCGTTCGCAGACTTTGTCGATAGGTTGCTGTCTGCACATGTTGCACGGCCTTCGAAACAGTAATTCTAGTACTGTTTTAGTTTAAATGGGAACTCCAACGCTCATGTTTTGCTGACACGGTACCGATCTGAAGCTCAGATCACAAGAGCTAAATGTGGTTTTGGTCTCCCTTTCAGTCCGAACACATGGTTTCACAGGTTCAAAGACCCTTTTCTCACTGATCTGGGATGTGTTTCTGCATATCGGGGAAAGTTGGTCCAGAATCATTGCAGGCTGTGATCAGTATTGGCAACTGGCTGATCGATAACGCAATTAACCGCAGTGAAAATCCGGCCATCCAACCGGCGGCAACCATGTGCCCTGTCGATCTTAACGGCGATTTCCCACAATGGTAAGAAAATATTAAACATAGCAAGACGAAGAGGGAAAGTCGCCGCGCGAATCCGAAAATCAGTGTCGCAGTTGGGGGGGACAGTTAATTTTATAGACGAACGGATCGATTTATTTTGGACGAGTGAACGGAGGCTATGATGCTATTAATCCATCAACCAATCCAACGTGCAAACTGCATGACCAAGAGTCCGCTTTGAGCGCAAGTAGATCGGAAGGAGGCATGTTGCGTCCGACGTGTACGTAGCACCGCGGATGAGTCAGGAGATCCTCTGGGGGATATAAAGAACACTAGTACTAGTATGAGCAACAAAGCGATTTTTAGTCGAAAAGTAGTGCGGAGAACATCGACGGATGGGTTTGTCCCCCGGGGGAGTGGGGAAGGAGAGGGTATGTCCACGGATGAGAAGCACCGTATCACCTCGGAGAGTTGCTACAAGTCATGTGAACGTAAGGAAGGATCAAAGGAGGCCACGATCTATGGCCTACTGTCAAGGAAATGTATTGGGAATTAGGACAGGCTGTCAGGAAAGTTAGTCAAGAACCGAAGACAGGCGCTTGAGCAAGTTAATGCCGCTATTGTAATAGAATGAGGAGGTACGGCAGAAAATCGCGTTAGGTGGGCTGTGAGAAGGGGAACGTGGTTTGGTGGACCAATTGAGGATAGGTTAGATACATTCTCAGGTAACGATAAGATCGGCGGATAAGTCAGGAATGAGAAGGGATGAGGCGGAGATCACTGGTCAAAAAGGGGAAAAGATCATCGTACATAATAATGCAGTAAGTGAAGTGCGGTAAGGCGGATTTACTTACGAAAAGGGTGACCGGCGGCCGATTTAATATAAGACTGAAGAAGAGAGATTTTCAGGAGTAACGAATTTTATACTAGATTGGAGTAAAAATTGAGACATAAATTGAATAAATAATGGTCATGATCAACATAAAAGATATAAAACTGATTTGTAACCGTTTTTGTACATAGCAAGGCTAATCTTTTTCACTCCAATATATAGGCACTTCATCACCGCAATAATAATCGTTCCCCCTTATCAAACCGAACATTGATCAAATGCCGATTTCCAGTTTGCGCGGTTTTCTCTCTGATTTCCGTTATTAGTTACTCTAGTCTGCTGCGGTTGCATACTAACTAGTACATTCCACGGTGATGTCCAGAGCCAATCCTCGGTGCTCGCATCAAAGCGCGCTCGGTCCTTCTTTAGAACACCGCATTTCATCATCCATTTCAGGTTCTTCCCTCATCCGTTTTTATATATAAATATCACCTCAACTTATCCTTTTAGCCCTCAAAGCCCACAGCAAGTGCTACCATCCTTGACTGCGCATTTGCAGTCGTTAGTATGTCTCACCAGAGTGTACCACTCCCTAGTATTCGTGACATCTTTCCTGGTACATACTACACATCTTTTCTTTCATTCCACCGTCACTCACTCTTCTTCAACATCTAGAAATCTCAATCCGTACACAATCCTCCTCTCAGGACACTGATTTATCACCAAGTTCCGTAAGTTCCACTCAGCTTGTTTACACCCGTCAATACTCATATCTACACCAGGATCATATTCGCGACGGTACCAGCACATCTCGTCACCGCGGCTATCGTAGGGGTGATTCCGCACTAGAACATGCATCCGCAATTCGCAGTCTTCCATCCCCACCTCCATCCAGCACAAGTTCAGACTCGGCCCAAAACCGTCAATTATCCTATCGCACCCAACAGGTTTCAGAACCTCCTGCAACTTATTCATTCAATGTCCTCCGAGCTGACCCTCTCTCATCCTCACTCGAGCATATCGCTTCTAGCACTAAATTGCGTACTCGTGCAACAGCATCCTCTCAGGGAAAATCCGGCGCAGGAATTGCCAATGGATCAACACCGGTTTTCCGCGTTTCTATGGCTGCCTTCGTACCTCCTCGGCAGTCACAACAAAGGCACAAGCATAGGTCTCCTGGCCCTCTTTATAGTTCCCAAATTCCGCGGGACGATGCCTTTACACTACCTAGTCCAACTCAACACGTTCAAGAATCCAGATCACTGCCTTCGTCTTCCGTATTGTCTTTTTCTGTATCAGACCCTCCAAATTCTGCTTCCACCGTCATGACAAATGACGGCAGGAGACCTTACCTAAAGTCGTCGGATCATCTAACCACAATGCTGCATGGAGAAGGGCGCGGTAAGAAGCACCAGTGTCCTCATTGCGGCAAGCGATTCAATCGCCCCAGCAGCATGAAGATCCACGTAAACACGCACACGGGAGCAAAACGTACGTTTATATCTGATTATCTCGGACTCGTCCGTCTTCAAGACAAATCGTGTTTGCCTCGTTCCATCATTTCTTCTCAATTCGTATGCAACAGCCCACGAAGACACTAGCTGACTTTTCCTCTTTTAGCATATCAGTGCCCATATCCAGGATGTGGTCGTGAATTTAACGTCAATTCAAACATGCGTCGCCACTGGCGGAATCACACGAGACTGTCTGCGGGCCACTTGGTTGACATGGATGGACGTGGTACATGTGACCAATCCCCGTTCCCTTCGGATATGCTAGGGCACGGTCAGTCATTGGTCTCGCCACCCGCAACAGATTCAGAAGAGTCAGAAGACGATCTTTCCGACGATGATTCCCACTACGCAATGGATGTATATGAGGGCTGCAGTAAAGAACATAAGGAGGTTAATCATCCCGGTGGATCAGGGTCGCAGCACAACTCGTTTTGGTCACGATCGCCTTCCCCAACCCGGAAAACTACTTCTTATAGTTATCCCCGTCACCGCCCACCTTCTCATCTCGGCCCGTCGCCATCGCACCCAACGGAATACCTTTATAGACCGTCAAACCCAGCCTACGTTCGCTCTTGCACAGATTCTCGGGTTTCCACAGCCCTACGACCTGCATTCCCCTGTGACACCTCGGGTCGCGGGGTTGCAAGGCAGAACGGACCAGTTTCAAGTCGTTCATAACATCTCAATTTCATTTCTTGTCAATCAATGTCACGCTGATTATGGTCACTACATACCAACATGTGTATCTCGATATCACCCTGAGCATCTCTGTTTACATGTAGCATTTATCTTGGACTGAAAACAAAGTTTACTGATTTCATTGGACCGCGTGTTACATGTCAGATAGATAGTACACATTACAAACGTAGGTAGTAAGCAACAGGAGGCGCAGCACCGGAAACGCGCGATAGCTACCAAAGCTGTTTCCTATTTGCCCTCCTTTGCTCCGCTTGAATCGCCGGTGTCTGCTCCTCGTCTAGGAATCCGACAACATCGTCAAACTGTTCTGCTTCATCCACCGCAAGCTTATCTTCTTCTGTCCAACCATGCCATAACTCTGTGCCTTCATCGCACAGCTCAGCATCAGTGGGAGGTGTATCAATCGAAGGGTCGGTGGCGTCTCCGCCCCTAGACGTATTGTCATCCACAACGTCATCATCTCGTTCCATTCCCGGGAAAGCTAGATCCTCGTCATGCTCGTCAAACTCAAGAGGAACCGATGCTGATAGTCCCTCTGGTCGGGGCACAGGCTGTGGGGAACGAACTCGATTGATTTCTCTTCGGATGCGACCAAAGCCTTCTCCGACGCCTTCGGCGATATTCGACGTCATCGCGCGTATGGGGATAGGGTTCTTGAAGGACCGTGGTTTCAAGCCTACCCCGTTCGGGAGCATGGGGATGAGAGACCGAGATGAACGCGGGTACTCCATATCGGCAGATATAGCAGACGCTATCGGTTCGTCAAAGGAAGATGCGACTCGTCCCATATCACGAGGTGAAAATCCTTCGACAAAGGACTCTCCAGTGCCTGCAGAATATGCACTAACTTCTACCTCCTTGCGCACGTCCATCTTGGTTCCTGTCATGTCTAGTTGATTGCGGCGAATGAGAGCATGGTAATCTTCGCCCAGAGTGTAAAAGTTGAATTGGTGGACGAGATAGATCAGACGAGGAACTACATTCGGTGACCTTGAACATGTAGACAGCTCTGCATGAGCAAGGGAGCTAAAGGTAATGCAATCAGTATCGAAGCGACTTTGTTGACAGAAGCACATACTTTGCAATAGGCATTCGTCCTGGAGACCTTGCACTCAAACGCTGCACGTGTTTGACTTCGCTCCAATCTCGGTGTCGCCTAAGCTGCCAAGTAGCGATCATGGTGTCTCGTCCGTGCAATTCGCTAGCAGTTTCCAACATCATTTGAGTTAGACCAGAAGTCTTGGCCGATGCGACGCCGACGCGATTGTGCGGCGATGTGCTAAGACGACCAGCGGTGCTAGTACCGGGAAGCGATATGCTCGTCGGCAAGTTGGCTAATGTGTACGAGAATGCGCCTGTATCCCGAGGACGTTGTTCAAGCATGACACGTCGTAAAGATAGCACGCCATCAGAGGGATCAAAAAGAAGAAGATCCTGGAAGTTGGCAGCCTTCCTCGCCCGAGGCGGAGAATGCAGGTCAGAACGACTTGAGGATGTGCTAGGAGATGATGTGATAGCAGAAAGGGGAGGCTGGAGGCTGGCAGGCAACGGTGTGTCACTAGGAAGGAACGTAAAGGTGATCCCCGGCCTAACGCCGCCATGAGCGGATGCCTTGACGGATCTGAGACGGACAAGCGACGACAATTCAACGGATAACGGGACATGCTAACACAGTCTGAGCAAAGCTAAACGGGTCAAAACGAGAACGTTTACTTACGGCCTCGTTTGTATTCCGAACCCTGTTCTCCATATGGCTTCGCAAGTCTGGCTTTCCACCATATGGATTGATAGCGAAGACATGTACTGTTGCTTTCCTAGTCCCGAAAGCAACCCATCTCCCATCCGGCGAAACTTCGATCCCATCAATGACGGCAGTTGTCCGACCTCTGCGTAGATTGTACACGTGCCACGGTGAACTTGGTTCGGCATTGAATTGTCGATCGTCAAGCGCAGTTTGAAGATCGCCAGTATACTTCTTGGAGTCGACGGGAAGTAAAATACTCGGCGTAGGCCGAATCTGGAAAGTGCGAACAGCTTGCCCATCCCTGGGAGATACTAGCAAGGAGGTCCCATCAAGAGTGAACTTGAGAGAGGACACGGGCTGGTGCTTAAATGCGATGAATTCGGAAATGATGCGTACAGACGGACTGTCTCCGGTCAAAAGGGAAGCTAGATCCAGTACTGTGATATGATAACCCGACGATAGCGTCGAAGAATCCGCCTCCTCTTGTCGATCTTGGGTATTTGGAAATAACGTCGACGATGGAGATGTAACTTCGGTTGAGTCCGAATGACCGCTACTCGCAGCAGGAGCGCTCCGTGAAAAGAAGAGGTTACTGACGCCACTCATCACTGATGACTGCCCTTGAGCAACGCGTGGTTGATCCCCCGCGCCCGCGCGAGATCTCGCATACTCCGCAGCAGCGGAATATGCCATTCCACCAAGAGACTTTACCCCGCTGAGAACGGTCCCCCCGACCTTGAGTGCAGCAGCATGAGATATTCCAAGAGTGCTTGATGGGGAGCGTAGGCGCGTGTGAGGTTGAGATACGGCTCCAACATGAGAGTCTGCTCTAGGAGGCAGGGAAGCATATGCCAAGATGCGATGAGAAAGAGCGAACGTGGGGGCGGGGTAGTCATGAGAAACGTGGTTGGTGTTGATGGAGTCTATCGTTGTTAATGATACAATGTTGGTATTGGCTTTATATGGAATTGTTGTGTACGAAGGAAGAATGGCAAGCGAAGAAATAGTATGTAGCTCTGTAAAGGATGCTGAAGAAAGAATGTGCAGAGTTGGTGGATTTGTAGTACTCTGTCATTTACTAATCAACAATGTCTTGTCGATAGATAAGATATACACTTACAATAACAATGAAGTGTACGCTTGAAGCAAAGGTTGTCACATTAACAAATGGAAAATGCTTGATGACCTTGTGAGCCCGCAATGAATAAATAGACATCGTTGACTTGTCTTTCGACCTAGAGCTGTATGTTCCGCTTATCAGATGTGGATGCCATGTATCCAGTATGAATTTTAACGCACACTACACCAATCAGAGGCCTGGAACTGTCATAATCACGCTCTCTAGAGGAGTGTGGCGTTGCAAGCACACCAGCAAAGGTAATGGGCCCAAAGGGATAATCAGTAAGGTTCAGAATCTCAGACACCGATCCTAGGATTGTGCAGTCCCAAATCTGAAGGCCAGTGGTGTAGCCAAGTAACAGTATACGCCTAAATGATGTGACGTCTGTTACAAAACTGTCTTTTCCTGAGATACTATTTAGCTTACCGAGGTCCCGAACCATTCTCAACGAGGGTGTCCCAATGGGACCACATAATAGAGTCGCCTTCTGCAGCCGTAGGGTAAGTTGTCAAAGGCTGATCTCCTGAGAACGAGCTTTCACAGTCCTCATCCTCAGAGCCGAAGATAGCAGGTTCATCGACACCTGCTGAGTCAAGTTGGGCGCCTGACCTCATTCTCCATGTCTCTTGATTTCCGATTAAACCGGCGCCAAGAGGCTTCCTCGTGGTTGGAGAAACAATGGGTGTCCTTGGACCTGGTGGCCCAGGAGACAGACTTGAGGCACCGGGAGGGGCCATGAAGCTACCAAAAGAAACGGGTTTCGACACCCGGGGCGGAGAGGGTGCGGAGACAGGAACAGGAATGGAAGTCGGTACATAGTTGCGCACAGTGCGAGAGAAGTTCTCAAGCATGGTTGGCTCGCTAGAAGGGTACAATCTCAGCTATCTTGCCTTTTTGTGTCTAATGAAGGAAAGTAATGGGGAAACGAACGAGAAGACAGTGGTGTACAGAATGCGGCAGGTCGCACGTGGTGATCTACTATACTTGTCGATTGAATATGTCACGACACAGGAAAGTTGATGTGACGCATCAAGGTGAGGATACAATATCCAGTGAAGACAACACCACGCCATGTAAATGCCCCTTGTGTTTCCCTCAAGTATGAAAGAACTGCGGCACCCCAAAAAAGGACGGGAAGAGACAAACAAAGAGAGAATGCTCACCGGGCAAGCACAGGAGATCGCGTGTGGCCCAGAGCTCCTGGTATGGACGTAAAGTCATCTTCTGTTGGAAGAAGCTTAACCTCTGAGCGCACAGGTGAGGGACGAGACTCGGGGGTTGCCAGAAGAAGACCACCGTCATGCTTGATGGGTGAACTTTCGTCTTCCATTGCCACGACTGCAGGAAGTTCGAGATTGATTTGAATGATAGGAGAATCTGGAGGTCTGTCTGGCTCGAGAAGGGGGGACTGTTCCGTAGACCAAGGTGGAGAATTTGAGTCAACTGGAAGGATAGCAGGGGAGTAATTATTAGCAGGAGTATGAGCTGAATGACGAGTTGCATTTCGATTCTTCCTTGATGGCATTAAGAGATACGAATGAAAGAAATAGTCCGGACTGTTTCGATAGATAAGAAATGAATTGGTAGACGCGCGGGTTTGTATGTGTTCTTGTAAATGAATGCAAGAACTATAAAAGAGATTTGAAAGAATATAAGATGTGATTATTGTTCAAAGAGACTGCTTGTGTTACGCTGTAGTGGTGGCTGCCGACGAACAGGAGCGTCTGCCAATCCCTCCCCCTTCTTCCCCAAGCCGAGTCACTAAACCTGACTTTACCTTTTCCGGTCGCAACGCCACATGACACAGTCCAGAGGTCCACCCGGTCCATCACTCATGGTCCACCGCTATCTCTTGCTCAGTCGATGAGCACCCCTTCCACCTTTTCTCAGCTTCTGCGCTCGTATGCTTATACCCCCCAGACCTCTCTTTCGCTGAAGAGGAAACGCTTGCCTGAAAATAGTGATTATCTTCCAGTGACTGTTAGAAAGCCTCGAGCTTCGAAGACTACCTCACAGGATGTCTCTCATGCCAAATCAAAGCGCCTCAGGAATGAATCCGCAACTACCAATCAGCAGCAAGTACCCACACGAGAGTCTTCT
This sequence comes from Suillus spraguei, assembly GCA_016800925.1. Classification (NCBI taxonomy): domain Eukaryota; kingdom Fungi; phylum Basidiomycota; class Agaricomycetes; order Boletales; family Suillaceae; genus Suillus; species Suillus spraguei. Next base: position 207,331 of record JABCPU010000064.1, on the reverse strand, counting down.
ATCTGCTTCGCGCCCTCACGCAAGGGTGTTTCTACCGAGTGCAGGTGCAAAACTCCTCGTAAACTACTTGACGCGGTAGAGATTGTTGTCAAGCCTGCGCCTACAGTCCCACTGCTGTCGATGTACGATGAATCACCAGAAGTATCGAAGAGGACAAAAAAGAAGCGCAAGTTCGAACCTGTTAACACTCGTCATCGCGACCTAACTGCCAAGGCTGATAGTTTTGTGGAGCAATCGGAAGTGGAGATGAAAATTCCAGTCGTTGGATGTTACTTGACACCTATGCCTGATGAAGTTCGGTCTACACACCAAACCCTGATGCTTCCCACCCCATCTTCCAGACCTCGAAAACGCCGCAAGGTCGTGCCTTCTGCCATATCACTCCACCAGCCTACCGCTTTATCTAGTAAATCAAAAGCTACATCTAAGGTGGCAACACAAAACACGGATGTCATCCATAAAATCAGCCCAGATCCCACAACACCGGTAACCTCGAAATATTTTTCCAATGTCACACAATCTGGCGAGTTATGGATGCCTTCTTTTTTTCCGTCGGGGGACCTCTTCACACACAAGAATATGTCCGCATTTCCGACATACCGTCAAGACCTGTTCAACGATCTTATCGGATATATCGCAAATGCGAAGCCAATCTTGATACAGGGTACTTCTTATCCTACGTGTCTTAACAGCATTTCTCATCTCTCACAACTTGTCATTTCAGCTGCTGTTTCTAATAATCCCTGGAAACTCTTGATCGCCGTCAAACTACTGAATGTGACTACTGGTCGATATGCTATTCCAGTCTTTTGGAAGCTCATGGATCGCTGGCCAATCCCTCGGGATATGATCGAGGGTAGGCTCCAACTTCTCGACCCTGCTACGAACGCTGATAAACGTCTCATAACAAGCTGATAATGACGAGCTAGTGAATATTCTGCGACCGCTCGGCCTCTACAACAAACGAGCGGCATGGCTGAAGGAGATGTCCAAACGATATATAGATGATCCTCCTACTGATGTCCTCCGTCCATCTAAATGCCGCTTAGAGATCCTTGCGAAATTAAAAATCACTGCGCCAACTTATGTGAATCCAAGAAAACGCAAAAGTCTCGGATCCCCTAAAAGGGCCCGTAAAATGACTATACCATATCCGCCAACACCCATCTCACACTATCCAGGCGTAGGCCGGTACGCCCTAGATTCGTACCGAATATTTTGCACGAGCTACGAGAGCGAGGAGTGGAAAAAAGTCATGCCTGAGGACAAGGAACTGATCCGATATCTAGTGAGTCCTTCCTATCACCACGTGGTCGACTTTAGGTCTAATCAGAGTTTATCTGCAGCGATGGAAGTGGGCCTATGAGGAGAGGAAGATTTGGTATCCTGATGGCGTCGGTGTCGTTAAAGATGTCGACATCCCTTATCTGCTCATCCTGGTGGACGAGTTGATGGAGCACCTTGAGCCTGACGAATTTTGGGGTCCGACCGATTTTATTAGCGGTTAAATACGAGTGATGGCGTGATATAGATGAGTCGATTTATTATTGTATAATTTGCTCAATCTAGTACACAGGTACTTATTGTACATTCATGTAGTCTCCCGAACGCGAGCAGGGTTGATAAGGAATGATAGCAAGCGAAAGTAGAACCCAATACAGCCGTAGCGAATTTCTTCCGCTATGGCAGTGATGTCGTACCTGACTGACACTGACATGCCGCCCAAGGCCAACGCTGTCAAGCTGGTGCTAATGGATCCTACGCCGCTGCCAAAGCCTTGTGTGAGGAGCCGCTTTGCTCGACGAGCTCAGGGTTTTCAGGGACTTGTCACATCGACTTGTCAACGGGACTGCTTCGCCGAGGATATAGACAAGCGAAACCGATTTTCAATTACAAAGTCAGCAGATAAGAAACAAATGAAAATCTATGACGTCCCAATCAATCAAGAAACTGTCAATTAATTTCTGAATGAACGAGGACTGGTCAACTGATCTCGAGCCCCCCTAATCCAACCGTGAGCCAAACTTGCCACTCGGAAGATGGTGCACACTGGCAGCACTCGCTGGAAAATCACCTGCCTGTCGACGTTTCGTCTGCGCGATCTCATTGGACATATCAATTTAGGACCCAGGTTTCCCGCGAACTCTACATTAGGAGTCCTTGGCGAAGAAAGGAGTAAACGACGCTGCCGAGATGTTCAGGGCCTGGGTGGCGGAAGGCACGAGGTAGTCCTGGGACGTGGCATACGATCTTGCAAAACACGCGCAAAACACGAGGCTCGTCGACGCAGATTTATCTGAGTGCGTGCAAGATCCAGAACATGCACGACATGCGAGACGGTGGAGTGGAGCGCTCAGGACCGCAGTCTCCACGCAAGCCTATCGCGGGAGGCCGGGGGCTTTATTATTGGGCGAGTTTAGCTGAAGCATATGTGTTGGCGTAAAACCGCATTAGAACGATTCTCGCTGTTCACTTTGTTCAGCGGTGTGCGGCTCACCATGTGAACCATGATATCACCATCGAGGGATGACAAAGAGCGGACTCGGACGTGGGTATCTGACAGTATATTTTTGATAATCATTGGCGTGTTAGAACTTGATGCTTAGCTTTGGAATCAATCTGCATTCGATAATCTTTTTAGCTGTTCCATTACTGTATTCAGAAATGCATGACTTGCCAAATCATGATTTCATCACAGGGTCGGATGAACAAAGAACAGACATGGATATCTGCAGATCTTCTGATCATCATCTCTCGCAGAACTAGGGAACCTGTAATCAAAAAATGGTCTAACACGAAAATCGATCACCACGCCCTTGCCCTGGGATTAAGAAAATTCAGCGACCGCAGAACAATCAGGCAACCGAACCGAACAAAACAAAAAAAGAGATACCCGCCTCATAATTACGCCCTCCCGTAGTACTTGACCGCGCCCAAACCAAACGTGCTGCATCAGCCCAAAATGGTCTTATATCCAACCGGCGGACATTCAGTGGCCAAGCTGTAAATCACGAGAACAAGAACAAAGGCGCAAAAACGCCCTATCGAGGACGATTAGTCGAGTTAGCAAGAACCAAAGAAGTAAAAGGAAATTTTGATAAATGAGACGACCTATCAGGGTTTCCCTGGAGCATGGCACCCGGGAAAGGAAGGCGAAGGCGGGGTCGATGCCTCAAGATGGCTCGTCGCTAGTACTGCCATCATGAATCTCTGTCACTTGGCGCGGTTACTAGAGCCCCTTTTGTTTTGACAGGGGGATGTATCTCTTTACGGCCCATACATGGCACCTGAGATGTCCAGAAGGGATCTATGGGAAAGCGAGTGACAAGCTGCCAGCGAATACAGTGATGTTAGGGCGGGATACGGCACGCATCCCCGCAGAGGACCACCACCCAACCATCCAACCGGCTCCTTTCCCATTCCACCATAATGTGTCACAAAAACTAACGGATGGCGTCCCGTCAGCCTTGAGACCTTGACGCGATAAAGTTAGGAAGTGGACGTATACATCTTGATCGGGCAGAACTGGTTTTCAGCCGAGCTTCTTCATTCGGTCATATCGTGTTAGACAAATCATCGGAAGGACGGGTTCTTGTGCAACCGGAGGTCACTTGATGAGAGCTGTATGACTCGTCGATTCGATTCCTTCGGAAATGTTCTTCGTTTATTTGAGACAGGTGGACATCGTGAGCTTTCAATAGTAGATCAGTTCGTAGGACAATCGATGAAGCTCTGAATACCATTTTTTCAAACGCAATTCCCTCCCGCCAGATAGAATCGTTCAGGCTATGTCATCAGCGCTAGAGCCACTCCCAGGATCCGACCGCAAATCGCCCACCACCAACACATCACGCACGCAGCAACAGCCGATCAGATAACACAGAAGCAAAAGAGCGGTGGGAAGTAACAACGCCATCGAACGCACGAGCGCCCATTAACACGGGAGTTCGCGTACATGCGCCGAACACGAGGCAAACGACATCACGTTCGGGGCCCCCAGCCCAGAAACAAAACTCGCGTGCACGTTGGCAGGTTGGAACACGTATGGGATTCGAAAAATCCAAAACCAAAAAAAAACACTCGATGACACAGGCTGATAACGAAGCCTTCCCGAATAAGTCATGAGCCATTCTGAGCGTCGAGTTATGAGATCTTGAGAAGTCATGGGATGAAACATGATGCATGCGGCATCTGAAATATGAACTCATTTATGTCATTAACAGTGATGGGAGCGTGAGTTTAGATGAAGGCTTTGAGTGATTACATATGGATTGGGCTCCACGGCGCGCCAAAAGCGGGAAAGCGTTGTCGTTGCGTTGTATTACTATTACTTTCGTGCAACGCGTATGCGGCGATGCAGCGTTCATATTGATGTGCATGAATGTGTAGGGTTTGCCAAGATGAGGGAAAATGGGTTCGCTGCAGGAACGAAGAAGGCGAGCATGCAGTGATGTCGCATACCTTGGATAAGTGGATACTGTATATAAATAGAAGGCACAGCAAATGCGGGTGGGGGGCGAGTAGATGGATCTAGTAGAGCTTTGTGATCCTCGATCGAGCTCAGGGGTCATGTGCTGTGCCATACTGGGCGAAGATGTTCGCGGCTAAGATTGTCGTTTTTTAGATGCGGTGTATCTGGGGATGAAGGGTGGGTGTAATGTACGTACACATAGAGGGATGTATTCAATGCCATTTAAACGTCATTTAAATCAATTATTCCCCACAAAAAGCCTAAACGAGATCAAAAACATTGAATCAATCACTAAAACCCTACGCCCCTTCGAAATTTGTTCGAGTGGGGCATGCATCGCGTCGTGACGTATCAGAAGCTCACACGAAAAATAATTGACGTTGGGTAATACGTCGAGACAATATTGGCTGCTACTTGCGCGTGACCCCAAGGCAACTGCACAGGTCCCAAACCAGGAACATGAAACTATACAATCTCGTAATTCCCCGGCTTGAATGAATATGATTTCGCGAGGCACTCGGTAACAAGAACCAGAGAAGTAGCGACGATGTCGGAGGCTTGGTAGTGCATGCGGTGTGTGCGTGCATTAGAATGGCTTTTCGCTCGGGGTGCACTGCATGCCGCTGAGACCAAAATAATCCAAGTCAGCTGAGATGCGCCTGTTTAAGTTATATTGACATGTGCTCACGTCGTGATCAATATGGAGCATCTTCATGGGAGGTGAGGCGTCAAGATCGGCAAGGACGTCGATGTCATCGAAGTTGGGAAATTCATAGGCAAGAGATTGGATACCGGTAAGCACTGTGCGTGTTGCTATTCATTAGGTGGTGGATAGCGTTTACAACCGCGGTCCCGATGAGGTTGTGTTTTGAGTTCATTAGGAGCATCCGGGACATGAAAGATGAGACAATACGTCGAGTAAATCTGACTATCAGAAAAATCCTGCCGTTCGCATGCAGTACGCGCGTAAAAAGACTGGTGTCTAAAACTTGAGGATTGTCGTATTTTTGAATGGCGTAGAATTCGACAGCCATTTGGCCTACAGAACTGGTAGCTTGGGAATGCAGCCGCTTCAAGCCGCTAGCTCTTAGAATGCCCTGCCAGTATGTAGAATGGCGATAGAAGTTGCTAGTGCAGTGGAAAAGTTAGAGAACCGAGATGAATTGGTGATCAAGGTCCCTGTGCATTAGCGATAAATGTCACAAGTCTTGATCTGTCTGCTGCTTGCGGACGCCGCTAATTAGCTCCCTATGCCCTACACTTGAGGTTGAAGGTTTAATGGAATGAAAGTAGGAGCTACAAGTGCAGTAGCAAACAATTAGAAGCAGGATATCCAGACGAATTGGACCAAAAGCCCGTGCACCGTAGGAAACGATGCAACTCGCTGAGTTTGTCCGTTGCGTACGGCCACCGCTAGATTCCTACTACATATTATGTGTAGATAGCACATACGGCATTTCATATTTTGAACGGGACCCGTATCGAAGGGCAAGCTATTGTGATTCTATTGCTTATGATGAACGGCGTAGACCACGGAAAGCCCCAAGAATACAACGTAGCCGGCATGTTTTAGTGCAAGGTAACTTTCCAAAGCCGTACAAGCTGCTAGAGCCGTGAGATTCATTTGGGGCTAACCATTCTCGATGGCAGCGTAACTGATTGAATGCGTCGGGTATGAACAACCGGAGGTTTGAGGATGGCGTTCCCAATAGAGTATACCTCGAGTGAAAACACAGGATACAGATATTATCGCCGACGAGCGCAGGTTAGTGAGAATCGAAGCTAGTGTATTACGGATTTTCGAAAATTACTTGCGTTACGCAGGATCACTTGTGACAGTATAATTGCACAGCCGCCGATAAATCAAGAACGGCATTCTGGTCAGAGGATGTCGGGAATTTGGTGGAGAACGTAGTAGGTAGTTCACGGAACCTCGAGGAGGACACGAGCTACAAAAAATGAGATTGGACATTGTAGTTCCTGACGTCTAGAGGATATGGCCAATTAGGGAGGTCATATGCTGTGCCGGTTAGAAAGATGCCGAGTACAATGAATGATGTCAGAATATGCCATGAACACTAGCCTGATGAACACAAATAAGGATGAGCATGTGGTGAATACACTGGTATGAATATGAACGGACCGCTGAGGGCAGTAGTGACGCTCGAGGTAACGCTGGAGACGAGAATACAAATGATTGAAAAGGATATTGTCAGGCACGATTAGACGGATTGGGAAGAGAGATGAAAACGAGGCAGAAAGCGAAAAGAGCAAAGGGAGGTGAAAAACAAAGTTTAAGTTGATGAAGTGGAAGGAATTCTCGAATTCGTCGGGCATGCTGTAGGGGTGCGGTGTGGTTCTTGGGCGGAATAAATTTTAGAAGATACGGACCGGATATCAAGGGCGGGTGTAAACATAGAACATACGTGGAAGCGGGATGGGCGGTGCGGGGCCTCGTGTATGCCTCGTGTTTACTACCGAGGAGAGGAGTTAGCTTGGCCGACGGATTAGGGCGGGAATAATCGGGAGTATCCGCTACACGAGGCGGGATACCGAGGAGCGCGGGGAGGGGAATAATATATAAATTATTATATTGACAGCATTTGGAGATACGGGGGAAAGATAGGTTATGGGGGCCGCGGTGGTGGAAGGAGGTTTCATGAGCGCCGACACGAGGCAGACCCCGAACCTTCAAGGAGGCGGGCGGGATGAAGTGAGTGACTGGGGTCCATGGCGTCAGAACCGAATTAGGGAAATGGGTTTCGCTTAATTAAGAAATGATGTGCGTCGGCAACGTTTGTTCTGGGAGTTGAGCGGGGCATGATGCTATACGCAAGATTAACCCGGCCGAGACTGCCACCGGGGAAAGGAGTGACAAGTGACTAACAAAATGTGTGACAGGGAAGGCGTGTTCACCGACAGGGAAACAACTCTTATCAACCCACATTCCAATAATAATGAAACCCATCATGGACCTCCTCTTCCCTCACTAACGCGATACCATGTCTGCAGAACCTCCCATGACTTCCCCTCCTCTACCTTCACCAAATGGAATAATAAATAATCATTCCAATGCTCAACTCGCTCATCTACTTCATAACAGTTATTGCGACAATGACAGGCTCACAAAAGAACTCGGAAACACAAAGAAACGACTAGAAAAAACAGAGCGTCTACTAGCAGAATTTCAAGCTGCAACCGTCAACGGTGCTCCCCTCTCAGGCGAGGCTCGTCGTGTCATCGAAGAAGCTGAGGCACGTGTAGCCCATGCCGATAGACAGAGAGACGAGGCAGAAGCACGTAGACGAGTTGTTCTCGAATCTTACGAAGAACTTAATAAATATCTCACCGCCATCGAATCTCGTGCTGCAGACGCACGTGCTGGTTTTCAGCGCAATCTCAGAGATGCAGGGGGTCATCTTGTCTTAACTCCAATTCCAAATCAGATTCCGCTTGACCACAGCCCTTATTCTGCAAATCCCAGCATCACCGTAGAACCCCCACCTCGTTCATACCATCGATCTCATCATCGCTACACCTCCTCGTCACTTAGTTCTGCTGCACTCCCTCCAGGCCCACTCCCTCCTCCACCATCCACCCGTGGCGTCCGTCCTCGCTCTGGCAGCTTCGATGACCCTTCCTATCATATTGCACCACCTCAGCCTCCTTCCAAGCGACCACGTAACGACCGTGGCGAATATGATCACAGGCCCCCCCTCTCCGTAAGTTGCTTCTTATACCAGCTTTCTATCTCCTCACATTCCCCAGGCCACCTCAATGTCACGCGGACGCATCCCTGACATCGATCCCCACTCCCAGCAGCTCCCCCAGATTCAACATCTCAACCACCTTACCATTCAGCCTACTCATAAATCTCACTCTCGCTCCAGCAGCCACTCTAGTATCCGTGCTACTTCGCAAGACATCGAGGATCTCCTCCTTGATGCTGCCACCGATGAAAGGAGCATTCTGAATGCTCGTGAACAACAACCACAGTCTCCCCGTGCGGTCTTGGCTGCTCACCAGTCAAGGATTATCCCCGTGGGTCCATTAGATCAGCCTGGCGAGCTCAGGACCTATCAAACCCATATTTTTGCCCCTCCCGTTACTGGCGCCCCCCAAAAGAAGGGTAAACCAGGGTCAAGCGCAAATATTAGTGCGTCCCTTTTTAATAAACGGATCTCCAGTTGATGACGTAGCGCCAGCTCATAATGGCTCCCCACTAACACCTCCTAATGTCCTCGTCACTCCCATCGCACCAGTTCCTCCACCCGCTATTCCCCCCACCACTTCATTCCCCCCCACTAACGCTGTTGGCCAGCGCATCTGCCGCCAATGTGGCTTACCAGGCCGCTACAAAGACAACAAGTGTGTCGAAAAATGGGGCCCAGGGCCAGAAGGGCCTGGTACCGTGTGCGACCGCTGCAGAAAAAAAATGAAGCGTGTAGAACGGCGGGGAACGACCGATGTAAATGTGGGTGGCAGTAACAACAGCAGTGCAGCTCGACTGCACCGTACGGATACCATCCCTGTCAATGCGATCAATGGGACGCAGAGACAGTCACAGTCACAGTCGCAAGTCTTTCCAAGCTCAGCGTCTTTCGTTGCACCTGTGCCTTTACAGGAGAAGAAGCGCGCCAGTGGGTCTGCAAAGGACCGTGAAAGAGATCGGAACCGTGACCCTCCCTCCCCGCCTGCGATCGCCACTCTACAGACCACAGACGACGAAGACCCTGGACGAAGACGACGGGGTGCGGTGTCCTCTGGTGGGTGAAACATCCTCCATTCTATCACCCCCTAGTTGACACACACCTCTCAGCGCAACATCTTCCTTCTCCCCACTCCGATCCCAACACAGATCCAGACGCAGACGGTGAAGGTGATGCGGATGTGGACGCGGAGTTGAGAGAAGCAGCCGATGCTGCTGCTGACCATCGCAGTGCGTCTTCAACTGGCATGAAGGAAGAAGACATGGAAGTTGGAGAGTAAGCACATGTCCATTACAGTGGAGGCCGGAAGAACTGGAAAAATTTCGTGATAACTCTACGCGGTGAGAAGATAAATGCTGATATTCCTGTGCGTTCATACGTCTTTGCGCTTTGTTAATCGGCGTTCTCGCTGCCCGGATTTTGTTGTCTTGCCGTTTCTCGTCTTAGATCTCCGGTGACTTTGATCATCGTTCAGTTAAATCACTTTCTATCATCTAATGCAAGCCATCCAATTGGATTACCCCGCACCCCAATCATATGTTTTTGTCCCATGCTCGTCTCGCTGTCTGCAACTGTTGTCCCCGTGCTCTTTTGTTTCTTTTTTGTGTTTTTTTTTTTTTTCCCTTCTATTTTATGCGGTTCATCGACCATCGTTTCATGCTATCTGTATCAATTTAACTAGTCTGTATCGTCTAGTCAACAGGCTTGTGCTTTGTCGACGCTGCACAACACGCATACCCTGAACTCCCAGTTATCCACTGTTTCACAGATTTTATAAGCCGATCCACACTTACGGCCCTAACGTCGCTGCAGTCAGGATATAACTGTTTTACGCGATGCCTGCCTGAATTTAATGCATGTATTCGCATGACAAGGGTCTGAAGGTTAAACGTTAAGCCTTTAGCAGCCTAGTGGTGTTGGCACGTTGGGCTGCAAGGTGCGTGCTTGGAAGCTTAATGTGTCATCCTCTGGGTTGAACTAGTGTGTATATTAACAGCCAGCACGATTTTACATGAACCTCACTATACCAGTGGTAGTGGTCCACGGGTTGTTGTGTAAAGATCGCTCGTGAAAGTGTTTCGCTGGTTTGAGTCGGCGGATACAGTAACCATGAATAGGCTCAGGAACTGCTTCGACTCGGATGGGCTTGTGGAATGCATCAATTGATGGCGCAGCATTTGCACGCTTGCAGAAGCCATCGGTCTTCAAACTGAGTCGTGCGAAATATGTAATGGAAGCTGCGGAAACTCACGCTGTTCAAGTTCTTGCGATCTCTGGCTGAAGGAGTTAGTAGCCGCGTTTAACATTTGAACTTCATCATGATATCATCGTAGTCTGTTGGAGTATTTAGTGATGAGCTCGACTCAGAAGGAGCCGAAACGGTGGCTTAAACCTAAAATCGTCGGTGGATAAATACAGTAGCTAGTTTTTGTGTACGCTACGCGTTTGTCAGCGGATTCCTTGTACAGATCGTACTTCGACGACGTGTCTGAGACTTGCGGATAACTCAACATAGTCTATGTAGTGCGGCTGGTCACACACTGCAAACTGTATTTGCACTTATATGCACACGAACTTCGTTGTCATTGTCTGCAACTGATCGCAGCATGAACGAGGCAGAACCTTCAAGCTCAAGCACCTTATCACGTGGTCCTGATAACTACCAGTAACTACTAATTGGTTTGGAGGCACCTCATGAGGAGGAGGTCTGTTTGTACTGCCAGTGTAATTCCTAGAAAGCGCCAAAGACTCACAGGAGCTGCCGCGGGGAGTTACCTTTAAGATTGTACAATAATTCAGTACCAAATTGCAAATCCATCTACGTGCATGATAGTTTCCTGTTCGCTGGTATTATACAATAGTTTTATGTCGAAGCTGAACACACTTGACGTATGAGCATGACTGGAATGCAGAGATATGTACATTATCGGATGATGTCTTGTATTCCTTGTGCGTCAAGGCATCTACTTGTAGCTCCAACAAAAACATCTGACTGGTGAACGTTCTCTTCGCTACTCGACCTGCAACAACATCCCAATCATCACCTTCATCCCATCCTTTTCTTTTGCTCTACTCTCAGCCTCAGCACCTGAACTTTCGAAATCGAATTTGCGGATGCGCACGTCCAGAATGATCCCATTCCATGCAGGGCATAAGCGGCGTGCTTCCATAAACTGTGTTGCATGATAGAGCCATGGGAGGACGAGCATGACTCCTCACTACATCCCCTTGCTCTCTATCCTCCATCAGAAATACGGGTGGGAGGTCTGAGTTTAATATACATGGCTTGATCTCCATTTCGCATTAGAATGCGAGCTTGAGGGAAAATAGGACTAAGCAATATTCTAGAAAGGACGACAGGGAGGTGCGGGAGTTTCACAAGTCTTCAGGGAGAGATGAATTAAATTAGCTATACGCCAAGCTCAACCATAGAATCCTGTCTCGTCAGAGTACTACCAGTTAATGCAACTTTCTCGATAAGAGGGTGCTCAGAGATTGCTTGCCCTACCATTGGACCATATCCGTTCATGATGTTGATGACACATGGAGGGAAGCCCACCTCGATAAGGGTACAAAATAGAACAAAAAGCGGAGCGAGTTCAGAAGTTCACATTGCATGGAATAATTTGACCCCAAGTATGAACTAAGATCCTGTTCAGATAACATTCAAGAAAGATCCTTACCACAACACCAATCGGTTCATGTCTGGCACAAGCTAGTTTATTCTCGTTGGTCTAGGGTGGATGATGTGAAAGAGAGGAATCACAAACTTCGATAATCTTCCCGTTGATTTTGTCAACCCAGTCAACATAATATCCCATGACGGCAATCGCTCCTTTGTTGTCTCGACCGTACGCGGTATTGCGGGCCTTCCCTGCAAGGTGTGAGTCACTTCGTTAACTCTTAAGAGCGGTAGTGGTGCACATACCATTGGCAGGGGCATCGGAATCAGCAAACTCTGCGATATGTTCCTCCATCAAAACAGCGAGCTTCGACACGGCTTGCCTCCAGAAATTCTCAGGCCTCATGAAGTTTTGTAGGCTTTCTTTCGTGCCTTCGCAGCAATGTTTATATCGGCATTTGTGCCAGCTGCGATAGCCATTGTTCCCGTTTCTGCAAGAATAAGATATGAACCATTTGTGACGATTCTACGAAAGAATTCTTACCGAGATTGACAACACTGCACGAATGAGACTGACACTCCAGTGTACGAGGAAGACACTCACTCGATTGTGCCACCCTCAATAGGGTCGACGAATTATCCGTTTATGTAGATACGCAGAGTAGTTATAGCAACTGCTACCTACCAGCAAGTGAGGCGTCTTCGTATCTGGTGTGACCCTGTAATTGCGATTGCGCGTAAACATGTTATCTGACACTCAATAACCACATATGTGATCACCTTCAACCACTTAGCAATAATCGGAAGGGTGAGAACTGCACCGCTGAGCGCATTGATAAGGCAGACTATCTCGAGCCAGAAGAACAGTCGCTGGTCACAAAATGATTTGATTTCTTCGGCAAGTTCCGGATCGAAGTCAGTTGCGCATGGGCCAAAATCAACAGACATAAGATAGACTGAAATGAAAATGCCAGCAAAATACATAAAGCGCGACTGTTGGAAACCTTCCCAAAAACAGGCGATAGCTCAGCAGCAAGTCACATCACCCATGAAAGCTCAGGGCACTCACACAAAAGGTCCCCAGAGGAAAGTGACCCTCCTGCTGCTACAGTTTCATCTCCTGAATCAACCCCTCCCTCCCTCATGCAAGCCTCCCAACATCAAAGAATTTTCAGGTCCACTACAGCGCCGACGCCACTAGGAATCATGACATTGGAAAATTGGAAACAAGCAAGCTTACGTGGACACATGTTGGCAGATCCGGGCTTGGTTACGCATGTCACATGAGCAAGTTTTGTGACGAGTCAGCGGTAGAGTCGTCATCCAGGAGAACATGGACGTCGCTCTCCTTAGCAATGTTTATTACACTAGCTTTAGCACTGACGCGGACGTTCTACCAAGGTGCATTCATAATAGGTCAGCATTTCCATGGAAATGAACGTGAGGTCAATGCATTAATGGTGACATTTGAACTGTGGGTAAACAGGCGAATTGTGAATTTCTGCCACCTGGTATTGGCATATTTTAAAGCAAACCATCTCGTGTCACACTTTATCGGGGCTAATCCTCACACTCGTGATGATTCGGATTGCAACTATCTCGTCATCGCTTTTTCGAGGGGACGTTTCATACGTGGCTAATACTAAGGTGCCAGACATTGCCATCATTGAATTCGCTAGCACATATATAATGGGCCACTGAGTATGATATTACTTTCCAGTCAGCCATGTTCCCCGCTCCATTGTTAACACTTGTCCTAGTTTTGTCAATCACGGGATCGCCCGTTAAAGCTGCCAATTCCCCTACCTCCGTCCCCATTATCAGTAGGCTAAATTTCCCCAATGGTACTTATAACCTCGTAGCGCACGACAGAGCTCGTTCGCAGGCCCTTAGGAATCGCAGCAAGCACGGACAACGTCAGATGAACGTTCCTCTGACAAACAATCTTATAGCCTACACCATATCAGTTAACATTGGCGTCCCCCCCACAAGCTGTGAGTTCAATACTGAAAAAAAATGCGGCTGCTAATGCATTATTGAAGACAACTTGATGCTAGATAGCGGTAGCGCGAACACATGGGTTGGTGCCTCTACTCAGTACCAGCGAACCGGGACCAGCCGCGCCACTGGCGAGGTTATAGAGATCAACTACGATGGTGACGAAATCATGGACGGTGCGACATACAATATGATATCATAAGTTGAAAATACCTACGATTATCTATAGGAATGTTGGTCTTCGACACCGTCACTGTCGGTCCTGGGCTCACTGTCGTGGGGCAGCCGATCGGTGTTGCCTCTCGGTCAGAGGGCTTCGATGGTTTTGACGGTGTCCTTGGCGTCGGGCCTTCTGTCTTGTCACGCGGCACCATAAATTCAAGGCCGCAAAGGACGATCCCGACATTCACTGACAACCTGTATAGCCGCAACGTCATTACTGCGAACATTCTTGGTGTCTTTTTTCAGCCCTATGCTGGTTCACAGGACGAAACCGCTGGACAAGTCACCTTCGGTGGAACTGATAATGCCTTGCACATCCATGATATTACATACACGTAAGCTACCTCAGCTCCTAGATCAATCCAGACTGATAGCAATTGCTTTGTTTCAGTTCTGTCACCGACATCTGGCCTACATCGAATTATTGGGGCATTGAACAGAGCATCGCATACGGCACCACACCGATCTTAGAAAATGCCATTGGTATTGTCGATTCTTGCTACACCCTTATTGGGATTGCCACCGGTGTGTATCCACTAGAGTGCAGCGAGTGATAATGGTCTAATTAGCGTTCGATAGAGGCCTTTCGGCTGTACCAGGCTGCAACCGGCGGTCAATACGATCCTGCGACTAACCTTCTCGTTATTACCGGCGATCAGTACGATGCCCTGGAGGACCTGAATTTCAATATCGGTGGCGTACGTCGATTCTGTTAGCACTCGCACCCCTTGTTCACCGTTTTGCACAGGAAACATTCTCTCTCACCCGTAACGCCCAAATCTGGCCTCGTGCTCTCAACGCCAGGCTTGGTGGTGAACAGGATATAATATATCTCATGATTCGCGACCTTGGCACGCAATTTGGCCAAGGGGACTATGACTTTGTCAATGGCTACGTATTCATGCAGCGCTTCTACACCGTGTTTGATATTACCAACCACCGCGTCGGTTTTTCCGCAACAGAGTTCACTGAGGCCACTACCAACTAATATGGAACTGCCAAAGTATATGGAGGATCATTTTGCGACGCACAAAGTAGCATATGCATTTGAAGGTTGTATGTATATACTCTTCTTAAATAGGCTTACAGATCAACCGCGACTATTCCCGGTGACCGACGTCAATTCTAAGGATAAATTTGTAACTATGTATTGGTTACAGCTAGGTTACAGCTAGTCAAAAGGCATGGAAATGGGCATTTCCCAACATCTCAAAAATGCCCATCATGGGCATTTCCCAATATCTCAAAAATGCCCATCATGGGCATTTCTCAACATCTCAAAAATGCCCATGATGGGCAATGGGCATTTCCCAACATCTCAAAAATGCCCATGATGGGCATTTCTCAACATCTCAAAAATGTCCATGGTGGGCATTTCCCAACATCTCAAAAATTCCCATCATGGGCATTTCCCAATATCTCAAAAATGCCCATCATGGGCAATGGGCATTTCCCAACATCTCAAAAATGCCCATGATGGGCATTTCTCAACATCTCAAAAATGTCCATGGTGGGCATTTCCCAATATCTCAAAAATGCCCATCATGGGCATTTCTCAACATCTCAAAAATGTCCATGGTGGGCATTTCCCAATATCTCAAAAATGCCCATCATGGGCATTTCCCAATATCGCAAAAATGCCCATGATGGGCATTTCTCAACATCTCAAAAATGTCCATGATGGGCATTTCCCAACATCTCAAAAATGCCCATGATGGGCATTTCCCAATATCTCAAAAATGCCCATGATGGGCATTTCTCAACATCTCAAAAATGTCCATGATGGGCATTTCCCAACATCTCAAAAATGTCCATGGTGGGCATTTCCCAACATCTCAAAAATGCCCATGATGGGCATTTCCCAATATCTCAAAAATGCCCATGATGGGCATTTCTCAACATCTCAAAAATGCCCATCATGGGCATTTCCCAACATCTCAAAAATGTCCATGGTGGGCATTTCCCAATATCTCAAAAATGCCCATCATGGGCAATGGGCATTTCCCAACATCTCAAAAATGCCCATGATGGGCATTTCTCAACATCTCAAAAATGTCCATGGTGGGCATTTCCCAATATCTCAAAAATGCCCATCATGGGCATTTCTCAACATCTCAAAAATGTCCATGGTGGGCATTTCCCAAAATCTCAAAAATGCCCATCATGGGCATTTCCCAACATCTCAAAAATGCCCATCATGGGCATTTCTCAACATCTCAAAAATGCCCATGATGGGCATTTCTCAACATCTCAAAAATGCCCATGATGGGCATTTCTCAACATCTCGAAAATGCCCATGAAGGGCATTTCCCAACATCTCAAAAATGCCCATCATGGGCATTTCCTAATATCTCAAAAATGCCCATCAAAGGCATTTCTCAATATCTCAAAAATGCCCATCATGGGCATTTCTCAACATTTCAAAAATGCACATCATGGGTATTTCTCAATATCTCAAACATACCCCCAAATGCCCAAAACAAGGGGCCCACAGATGGGTTTGTTTCCACATTTCAAAAATGCCCACAACAAAGGGGCTAAGATGTGCATTTCATGATATCCATAAAATGTGCAAAACAGGAGGGGCCAACATGGGCATTTCTCAATATCTCAACAATGCCCAAAACAAAGGGGGGCTAAGGTGGGCATTTCCCAACACCTTAACAATGCACACATCAAGGGGGTGTGTTACAAGAACACCTTCTTGCGCCCCTACTATCATTTGTCTCCTATGTGTCACCATCTACCTTTATCCCGACGAGGCCCCCATCCTCATTCTCTGCTATCTCATCTGGCTTGTCCTCATTACTCCTTACCTTTTATACGCCCGCATCCTCCATCATCACTAAATGCGCACCCTTTGTGTGTTCGTCACCTTCTTCGTGCACTTCACGCTCACTTGCGCTCTTTGTGCCTTTCACGCTTTAAGTGCACTCTTCGTGCTTTACGCCTTCCCTTGCGCTTCAACATGTGCTATCCTTTGGTTCACTCAACAGACTTGTTGGCTCTCAGACTATGACTGGTATCATCCTTTGCTTTATCTCTTTCCATTTGTTACCTTTCTTGACTCATGCATTGCCTCATTGGCTCATACCCTTTATCTCTCGGCTCCACACCTATGACTCCCTTTCTGTGCTTTCATTGGTTCATACACCTCTGACTCATTCATGAGCATGCATTCTTTCATTGGCTATCTGACTTCATACCTAATCTGTGATATCTCTGATATTCATGCTCCGCTCCAATTTACGTATAAATATGCGCAGATAGCCTTTGTACTTCTTTAACTTGAATCCATTTGATCTTGAACCCTGAACTTCTTTCGATAAGCTTTTCATAAGCTTATCGTGTATATTTGAACTTCATAGAAGCTCATCGCTTCTATGTCTTTGATCATCATAGAACATCATCTCTGTAACATAGGTTGTGAGATAGTGCATGGCGCCTACCTCCAACCAATGCAACTAGTGCACTCTGCACTAGGAGACCAATATGCGCAAGCCGCCCGCTCTTTATAGAGTGCTTGTCACAGACACCATTCAAGTTTCTTAGTGCCTGGCCAGGTCACTAACAGGGTGTATAAGATGGGTATTTTTCAATATTTGAAAAATGTGCAAAACAAGAAGGGTCTAAGCATTTCTCAACATGTCAAAATTAGTGGTACTCAAAGTAACTTTTGAAACTTGCTTAAACCTGGTTAACTCATTCAAACTCTCGGCTAGAGTATGACAGAACTTGCTTAAGACTAACAGAAATAAGGTTGAAACATGCTTGCTGCACATCAGCACAAAGTCAGACATTCAAACACTTAGCATTTTCAAAGCATGCATAGGAGGACAGCTGTCTGGAGCTGCAGACAAAGTTGAATAAAGGTGCAGCACACTTGCTGCTCAGTCGATCAGTAAACTAGCTATGCATATGATGCTCAATATGTTCCATTATGCCCATGTCTCTAGTAAGAATGTGACACTTGGTGTCCTGTGTCTAAAGGAGATCATCGATGTTGCCACTAAAATAAAAACACCCTCCCTCACTGTCTACCTCAAGCATGAAATTACTGAAGAGAGCAGAAGACATATTCTTGCGCCAGCTAGAAAACACCATGTTGAATTCTGTGAGAAGAAGCTTCAGAATTTTCCAAAAGTTAAAAGTCTGTCACATGTGCACATATGCACCAAACAGATAGGAGTTTTTACCCTCCCTGTAACTGTCATTTTAGCTCTGACTCAGAGAACTCACTGTCTACCACTTCAGATGATGATGACACCATCAGTCTGTCCTCTAGCTCCCCCTCTCCCCCCTTTCCCATATGACAGCAACTTCAGATTCTTTTAGTGGTGGTTCTGTATTTTCTGATAACCTTGCTGTGCCTTATGACAGGCTCCAACACACCATCAATGCTTTGTGTGATGAGGTCAAGAGGGCACATGTAATCCAGAAGCCCAATGAGCCTCCAATATGAGCTCCTCAGCTTCACATACTGGTTCAACATGAGGAACATTGCCTCATGTTGTTTTGGCAGAAACTTCATGTCAATCCAGAGATATTTAATGATATCCTTGATGATATCTCTGATCACCCTATCTTCCAAAACCAGTGTGATGATCATACTCACGCTAACCATGAATATTACATGTAGCCTTGTGCCTCAGGGTCATGCGGCCTTATCAAATACCAGTGGTAGTCTCGCATACTTGCTACTGATCTCACCTGAGTATTCCAGTTGCATACAATATAGGATAAAAAGTCTGAACCTCCCATACATATTCCTTACCTTACCCTTTTGCACCTTGGGTTGAGTACTAACTTGACCATACTCACTAGGCATTCCATTTAGGGTCAAACATTCTTGCTTATAAGTGAAGCAGACTATGCAGAGCAAAGACCCACATACCAGCTTTAGCTGTAGTTTACTACAGCTCAGGTTGGCTTGGGACATTGACTTGGCTTGTCAATTTACTGAGTCACGTACATGTCCAGAGTGGAAGGGCAGCTTTTTGGCCATTGATGGCTCAACTATAAATCTTTTTACCAAACATGGCTACTATGGGGAGACATTTTATGATTGGAAATCCAAGTATTCCCTGGGCTGTCAGGTATTTATTATTTTATTTTATGTGCAAAAATTGATTTAATTTTAGGCTGTAATTTTGTCCCACAACCTCCTGATTGTTGAACACGCTGACCTTCTGCCTGATGGTCATTGAGTTTTTGCAGATAGTGCATATCCCTTGGAGCCATGGTGTATTGTCCATTTCAAGAAGCCTCATAATGGATGGTTAACAAAGGACCAGAAGACCTTTAATTATTACCTCTCTGAGGTTTTTTTTGGGGGGGTTGAATAAATTCAATTTTAAATTCATTTAGATCTATGTTTGTGTTGAACACACATTTGTTGTCTTGAAGGGAAGGTTCCAGTCCCTTTGAGAGCTCCACTTCCACATTCAGGCTGAGAAAGACCTTGAATTTGCTCTGCACTAGATCAAGTGTTGTATCATGCTGCACAACATGGAACATATCAGAGCTCTCTCAAGTGAGCTCATTGTCCTCCTTTTGGCACTTATGGTTGAGGGTGACTTGATTTGCCTCATATTCACGAGTGGCACAAAGCTGCTCATATTTTTTCATGTCATGTTGCGACTTACTCTTTGCATCAAGCTTGGAAAGATAGCATTGATTCTTGCTCTCATTATACAAACCCTATCATCTCCAGCCCATTATACCCATGGACCCACAGTTTCCAAGATTCCTGTGCTTCATACATCTTCGCACTTGCCCTCCCTATGTCCAGTCCAGTCCTGCCTAACCCCACTGGCGCATAGTCATTTATTTTGCACTTTCTGATGCAGCCTGCAACATTATTACATGTATTCTCACAAGCTGCAGTACCTCATGGCTTTCTGCATAGTATACCTCAGCAGAAGCAGACTTGCCTGGTTTCATCTATATCACTCTGGACTTTCATGTAGCAGTATATATTTATGTAAGAGACCACCATTCTATACCATCTTGTAGAAGGGGACTTGCCCCAGATACTTGGTCACTAGGCCTAACAGCTGTAGGCATGCAATAGACAGTCACTCTCTTTTCTGGACCGATCACCATACTGCTCATTCTACTGACATTCCTTTACCGCATATGACTGACCCAACACACTTGCACTTACTCCGCCATCACCAACCCTTGGATCTGAAGTTCCCATGCTTCAGACATTGTTCAGACACTTCAGACTCAACAGTATTGTCTCAGACTTTTAGTATCTTATAGTATGCACTTTCCTTTACTTCAGTAGACAGCAGATCTCTTTTAGGTTGAACGCTCTTGCTTGCAGGTGAAGCAGCTGGACAGAGCTACAGCATATATCAGTGAGGGTGTTAGTTCACTACAGCCTAAGCTGAGTTGAATCATTACACTGATCACTGCTCTTCAAGAAACTTACAACATTTGCAGAAGTTATGGAATTGTTTACTATCAAGGGCAGTAGGGTGGTTATGGAGAACAACATTATTGTCACTACACAACTCGCACTGCAGCCCTCATCCTCTCAAGTGTTGCCAACCATACCAATCAAGGCCCAACGAGAGCATTCAAAGAGGTACCTAGGAGATTCCCCATTGTTATGTTCTTCTCTGTCTTCTCTGTTGATCTCTCCACACATAATTCAGTCAATACTTGCCATGTTACACAGCCAACCGATAGTGGGATTCTTCTGTGGGAGATGGGCCAATATAAATGGGTGGGCCCATGATGTTTTTAATATCCAGATGTTAATGAGTGGGCCCAGTATGATGAGATTAAATTCTCAGTAGAGCCTTCTCGGTAGGGCCCAGTGGGTGTTATATAATGTAACATCTGGGCCCAGGATTATGTGATTCAATTCTCAGTAGGGCCCAAAGGATAATATATCAATATAACATCCAGGCCTAGGATGACAGGATTAAATTCTTGGTAGGGCCAAAGGGATGTTATATAAATGTAATATCTGGGTGAGGAATGATGGGATTGAATTCTTGGTAGTGCCCAGTGGGTGCTATTGTCATATACCATACATCCGATCTCAGATCCAATCAAATCCGATCAATCCTGCTTCCATCCGGTCCACAGATTTTATCTGGACCACTCATCTGAAACCTCCTAATTCTTGCACTCTAACTCCACTGTAGATATCTGTGTTTATCTCCTTTTGGTATTCCTCCTGTCTCCAGTGTTTTGGCTATGTATATTTCCGTCCTGCTTATTGATCTGTTATCTACGTTTCATTTCTGACTCATGCTTACTGATCTGCTGTGCTTTGACTAATAGACTTCTGTTATACTTTGTACATAGCCCTTGGTCCTGGACTCATTGATTATCTGTACCAGTTACCTACAGTATATAAACCACTTGTAAATCTCCATAGAACCTTAGTTCAAATATCATTTTAGATTCTGCTCATTCTGTTCCTCCGGACATGAGTTCCTTCTGACTCTAGTCACCTTCCAAGACTTAGGATTAATTCCTATAAGTCTATATCTCCGACTCTACCTTCGGGTAGTCTACTTCCATTAGTTTCTAGTGAAGACTCTGTCCAACACTAGTCTTATACCTTGTTCCATTCCTACATTCCGGATAACCTTCGGATGTGACATATCTGTTACCTTTGAACATCCGGATCCATCATGTGACCACCTTTGGATGTATATCTTCCTTCTGAAATAAGGGGAAATACTCGGGAAAGGGGCACACTGTACAAACTGAGGCCGAGGCCCTTCAGATCCTTTACCCTTTGAGTATGGTCTTAACAGCTATATCATGTAACTGGGCCAAGGATGATGGGATTACATTCTTGGTAGGGCACAGTGGATAATATATAATAACTGTATTCCTTCTATATTTCAACAATGTAATGTCAAGCTACTGGTACTTGGTATGGGTGAAATATTAATATCAATTGTCCACCCTAGACTGATAGCTTGGTCTGGAAGTTCATACAATAGTTCGCAGGATAGCAATAAATCACACCAAATTCAGTAGATTGACACCTGGGTGCAATCATGATCACTTATTTTGTCACATGGTTGTGTATTGAATATGATGAACTGGGGTGGCATCACCAACAACAGTGAAAAGACACTTGTCAGTTGCTGGGAAGTTCTACAATGTTCACAAGAGAACAAGGTAACTGACTAAGGAATATGTTCCTTAGATAGTCAAGGATTCTGAGTCTAAGGTCCCACGCTTACCACTAGTATTACCGCTAGTTTCCCATGGACCGGTGTAAAGATGCAACCTAGCTTGGGCTGTAGATAAACCACTGCCTAAACTAGTATGTTAGTCTTGTGCTCCGTCTAGTCTGCTTCACTTGTAAGAACAAGAGCGTTCGACCCTAAAGGGGGATGCCTATTTAGTATGGTCAAGTTTGAGTCTAACTTATTTGCGAAACTAGTGTCGAGGTCAGCAGTAAGTGCTGCAGTCAGCAATGATACTGCCGGAACTAGCGTCATGAGTAGCGGTGCTACCGTTGTCGAGATAAGGTCAGTAACAATAGCGTTGAGCGAGCGATGTCGAGCGGTGGTCTCAGCGGTAGCGGTAAGGTTGTGAGTGGTGCAATGAAACAATAAAGAAGTCCGCGGTACTTTCAGCGGTAAAGTAGTGGTTCGTGGGAAGTTCAGTCAAAGTAACAGTCGAAAGCCCAGCGGTAATGGAGAACAAGCGTGATGTATTAATGAGTGATAAGGAAACTTTGAAGACTATGTCCACTACTGGGTAGATCCAGAGCTAGACAATAATCCTGACCTGTAGTACGTGCAATGGGGTAAAATCAGGTACTGTATCATGTGGGGTATGTGGTGCTTATATCCTAATTTATATGTACTCGGAATACTCTAGGCGAGATCAGTAGCGCTGGAGTGTAGTAACCGCCATAAGTAAACATAGTGCGAGGTGCTGCGGCACGAGGCAACATGTAATAAGGGTTGCCATGGAATCAGTGATAACGAACAGAGAACAAACTACGCACCAAATGGAGCTATGTGGACGCGGCAAGGACATGGAAGGACATCGGTTCATGGAATGAGGTGCGGCAGTCGGTACGGTGTGCGGTAAGCGTGGGATGCCACCAGTACTGCTAAAGGGGTAAGACGGCCATGGACAAGTGGTAACTCCTGTAGACATGAGACGAGTGTCAAAATATGGGGTTTTAAGCCCAGCGCCAATATGTTCGTTACACCAGAGGTCACCGCTAGCATCTCACTACCTCCGATGGCATTCTCGCACCACAGGTTGGGGCATTATCAAACTATATGAACTTAGCATTCCCTTTAGAGTCAAACATTCTTGCCTTTGCAAGTAAAGCAGACTAGGTAGAGCGCAAGACTTGC
Source organism: Suillus spraguei (assembly GCA_016800925.1). Lineage (NCBI taxonomy): Eukaryota > Fungi > Basidiomycota > Agaricomycetes > Boletales > Suillaceae > Suillus > Suillus spraguei. Next base: position 183,949 of record JABCPU010000064.1, on the reverse strand, counting down.
ATACTAGCTTAGGCCGTGGTTTATCAACAGCCCAGGCTATATTGTATCTTTACACTGGTGTAGCGAGCAAAGTTGCACTGACCGTCACACCCCCATTTTTGACAAGCGTCTCATTACCGTCCGCAGCAGCAACCGAAGAATTCCCTTATAGCAAGTATATAGTCTTTTCACTCTGCTAAGGCAGAAATGTACTTCTTCCACAAACCCTTACCGGATCCTCGCGTTGATGCCCTCATGTCCCATCCAAATCCATCTAGATCCATTGGTGCATAGTTACTTCGCTTCCACCATTACTAAATCTACGGCAGGATTTACCTTGCATCTCAAGGGGCCGCTGCATGCTGTGCACCTCTTAGTTAATACCCTGTTTGTTTTCTTTCTCACTACTGGACTCACCTAATAATCTTGTATGTGCTCAAATATGTTAAAATGATTCAACATACATACCATTACCGTTACTTCCTGTTACATCCCTTCACTTGGACTTAGTATCAGAATGCTCACTAGTCTCAATCTATTTGCCTTTGAACCTTTCTCTGTTTGAATCTTGCTCATTGATTTGACCACTGGTAACTTTACTGCTCGAAGTACCGTGCAACTTTCAACTTTGCTACTCGTAACTGGACCACGGCCAGTGATCTCGCTGGGTCGCTACCTCTCTCATCAACTTTCTCACTCATACAGAACTGCCACTTCCACTACCGCACCGGAGGTAGTAGTACTATATTTTTTTCGCAGAAGTCACTTTTGTTCTTGCTCTCGCTAGCTAACTGCTACAGCTATCCTTACTGCACGAGTACCAGTGACATCGCGCTAGTACCACCAATATACCGTTGCCACCGCTAACCTCGGAAGTTGGAATCTTTGTTGCCTTATTAGTACTTTCTTGATTCCTTCGCACTAACTTAGAAGGAATTGTGTCTATCACAGTCCTCTTGGGTCGAACATCTCACTCTCACCTTCAGTGGGATTATCATTGCGCTTATACTTAGGCCAGCGGTAGTTTCTTCGTTTCACCGGTGTCCACATTCTACAAGACAACCTAAGTGCCATAACAGGCCATGTCAAGAGAGCACATGCTGCTCTCTTCGGAAGAATCTCAACTTCAGTTGGCCATTTATCATGGAAAGTATTGATTGAATTATGTGTTGAGACCCTGGTCTTGGAACTAAGAACTTGGTATGCTTCATCTGAATTTTGGGGGTTGGAACTGGGTGTCTTGTAGCATAACACAAGCCTCGCACCCTGGTTTCCACATTCTACAAGACAACCAAAGCACCATAAAAGGCCATGTCAAGAGAGCACCTATGATATGCAACTACCTCAGCTCCATCATGTCTACAATTATCACACACATGGGCCCACCCGTCTATATTTTCTACCACCCTTGGCCCACCCATCTAATATAATATACTGTACAACACCCCCGGCCCACCCGTCCAATAAAATATTTTATATAACACTCTCAGCCCACCCATCTAATACCCGTCTAATTTAATATGCGTCTGGGCCCACCCATGTATGTGATAACAAGTACCCTTCACATATCTGTCTATCTGATACACATCCACCTTGGTACACCCATCTACATAATATCCAACTACCTCAGTGTAGCAAGAAAAGTCGCGCTGACCGTCAAAACCCCATTTTCGACAAGCGTCTCATTAACATCTGTGGCGGCAACCGAAGAATTTCCTTATAGCGATGAAATAGCCTTTTCGCTCCACTAAGGCGGAACTGTTCTTCTCCTGTGAACCCTTACCGGATCCTCGGACCAATGCCCTCATGTCCCATTCAATTCCATCTAGAATCCATTGGTGCATAGTTACTTTGCTTCTGCCATTACTAAACCTACAGCAGGATTTACCTTACATCTCAAGGGGCCGCTGCACGCTGTGCACCTCTTTATTAAATACCCTGTTTATTTTCTTTCTCGCTGCCGGACTTGCATAGCTATCTCGTATGCGCTCGCATATGTTAAAAATGACTGAACATACATACCGTTATTTTTACTTCCCATTACATCCCTTCACTAGGACTTAGTATCTGAAATGCTCACTAGTCGCAATCTATTTGCCTTTGAACTTTTCTCTGTTTGAACTTCGCTCATTGATTTAACCGCCGGTGACTTTACTGCTCGAAGTACCGTGTGACTTTCGACTTTGCTACTCGTAACCGGACCATGGCCAGTGATCTTGCTGGGTCATTTTCTCTCTCATCTGCGTTCTTGCTCATACGGAGTTGCCGCTACTGCTACCGCACCGCCGGTAGTAATAACATTTTCGTCTCGCTCAAGTAACTTTGTTCTTGCTCTTGCTAGCTAACCGTTGCAGCTATCCTTACTGCGCATGTACCGCTGACACCACACTAGTACCACCAATATACCGCTACCGCCGCTAACCTCGGAAGTCAGAATTCTCGTTTCCTTATTAGTACTTCCTTGTTTCATTCGCACTAACTTAGAAGGAATTGCTTCTATTTGCAGTCCTCTTGGGTTGAATATCTCACTCGCACCTTCAGTAGGATTAATGCTGCATTTATACTTAGGCCAGCGCTAGTTTTTTTGTTTTATTGGCCCATCCATCTACCAAATATTCATGTACATCGGCCCACTCATCTACTCTACATATTCCTTGCATGGGCCCACCTGCCTTCATCAGGAATAATATTTCTCCCGGCCCATCCATCATAGTTGAGCATATTTCTACCATGGGCCCATGGTTTGCTGGCCTGTATCATATGGGTTATTATGCACATCCATTGTAACGAACATATCAGCACTGGGCTTAAAACCCCATCTTTTGACACTCGTCTCACGTCTACAGGAGTTACCACTTGTCCATGGCCGTCTTACCCCTTTAGCAGTACCGGCAGCATCCCACGCTTACCGCACACCATACCGACTACTGCACCATGTTCCACATACCGATGTCCTCCCATGTCCTTGCCGCATCTGCATAGCTCCATTTGGTGCGTCATTTGTTTTCTGTTCGTTATCACTGATTCTACGGCAAGCCTTATTGCATGTTGCCTCGTGCCGCAGCGCCTCGCACTATGTTTACTTATGGCGGTTGCTACACTCCAGCACTACTGATCTCGCCTAGAGTATTCCGAGTACATACAATTTAGGATATAAGCACCGCATACCCTGCACGATAGAAGTACCTGATTTTACACCATTGCACGTACTATAGGTCAGGATTATTGTCTAGCTCTGGATCTACCCAGTAGTGGACTTAGTCTTTAAAGTTTCCTTATCACTCGTTAATCCAACACGCTCGTTCTCCATTACTGCTGGCATACTGCTGGACTTTTGACTGTTATTTTGACAAAACTTCTCATGCACTGCTGCTTTACCGCTGAAAGTACCGCGGCTTTCTTTACTGTTTCTTCGCACCGCTCGCAGCTCTACCTTTACCGCTGATATTATCACTCGACATCACTTGCTCGATGTAACTGTTACTGACCATATCTTGACCACGGTGAAATGAAGAAACTAGTGCTGGCCTCAGTATAAGCGCAGCATTAATCTTACTAAAGGCGCGAGTGAGATGTTCGACCCAAGAGGACTGCAGATAGAAGCAATTCCTTCTAAGTTAGTGCGAAGGAAATAATGAAGTACTAAAATGGCAATGAGGATTCTGATTTCTGAGGTTAACGGCGGTAGCGGTATGTCGGCGGTACTAGCGCGGTGTCAGCGGTACACACACGGTAACAATAGCTGCAACAGTTAGCTAGCGAGGGCAGGAACAAAGTTACTTGGGCGAGACAAAAATGTTATAACTACCGGCAGTGCGGTAGTGGTAGCGGCAACTTCTGTACGAGCGGGAATGCAGATGAGAGAGAAAGCAACCCAGCGAGATCACTGGCCGTGGTCCAGTTATGAGTAGCGAAGTCGAAAGTCGCGCAGTACTTCGAGCAGTAAAGTTACCGGCGGTTAAATCAATGAGCATGGTTTGAATGAAGAAGAGTTCAAATGCAAATAGATTGTGACTAGTGAGCGTTTCTGATACTAAGTCCTAGTGAAGGGATGTAACAGGAAGTAAGTGACGGTATGTATGTTTAGTCCTTTTTAACATATGCAAGCGCGTACAAGATAACTATGCGAGTCCAGTAGCGAGAAAGAAAATAAATGGGGTACTTAATTATGAGGCGCACAGTGTGCAGCGGCCCCTTGAGATATAAGGTAAATCCTGCCGCAGGTTTAGTAACAGCAGAAGCGAGGTAACTACACACCAATGGATTCTAGACGGAATAGGACGGGACATGAGGGCATCGGTGCGAGGATCCAGTAAGGGTTTGCGGAAGAAGAACAGTTCCGCGTTAGCGGAGTGAAAAGGCTATTCCATCGCTATAAGGAAATCCTTTGGTTGCCGCTGCAGACGTTAATGAGATGCTTGTCGAAAATGGGGTTTTGATGGTCAGCGTGACTTTTCTCGCTACAACGGTAGCACCGCTACACACGACGCTAGTTCCGGCAGTATCATCACTGACCTCGATGCTTCTTTTGCACATAAGTTTGACTCGAACTTGACCATACTAATAGGCATCCTTCTTTAGGGTCGAACGCTCTTGTTCTCACAAGTGAAGCAGACTAGACGGAGTGCAAGACTCACATACTAACTTAGGAGGTAGTTTATCTACAGCCCAGGTTAGGTTGTATCTTTACACCGTTCACTTGTATAATACGGAGATAGTTCACTGTAATATGTGCTAGATGGCCATAGATGAGTGAAAATTCCTATAGACATGAGATGTGTGCTAAAAGATAGGGTTGCAAGGCCAGTGCCAATATGTTTGTCACAGTGGTATTGGTACTATGGGGTGATCCCAATGTAATCAGTTAGCTACATTGAATGCTCCCTCATTATTTGTAGATGACTGATTATCTTCCACTTCTTCCACGTTAGACCTATCCTCACTATCATGGCAGTGTAACGAACATAGTGGCGCTGGGCTTAAAACCCCATATTTTGACACTCGTCTCATGTCTACAGGAGTTATCACTAGTCCATGGCCTTCTTACCCCTTTAGCAGTACCGGCGGCATCCCACGCTTACCGCACACTGTACCGACTGCTGCACCTCATTCCACGAACCGATGTCCTTCCATGTCCTTGCCGCGTCTGCATAGCTCCATTTGGTGCATAGTTTGTTTCCTGTTTGTTATCACTGATTCCACGGCAAGCGTTATTACATGTTGCCTCGTGCCGCAGTGCCTCGCGCTATGTTTACTTATGGCGGTTACTACACTCCAGTGCTACTGATCTCGCCTAGAGTATTCCGAGTACATATGAATTAGGATATAAGCACCGCATACCCCCCACGATACAGTACCTGATTTTACACCATTGCACGTACTATAGGTCAGGATTATTGTCTAGCTCTGGATCTACCCAGTAGTGGACATAGTCTTTAAAGTTCCCTTATCGCTCGTTAATACATCACACTTGTTCTCCGTTACCGCCGGCATACCGCTGGACTTTTGATTGTTACTTTTGACTGAACTTCTCACGCTCCACTACTTTACCGCTGAAAGTACCGCGGACTTCCTTACTGTTTCCTTGCACCGCTCGCAACCTTACTGCTACCGCTGAGACCACTGCTCGACATCGCTCGCTAGACGCAACTGTTTCTGACTTTATCTCGATGGCGGTAGCAACGCAACACACGACACTAGTTCCGGCGGTATCATTGCTGACCGCAACAACTTACTGCTGACTCAGACACTTGTTTCGCAAATAAGTTAGACTTGAACTTGACCATACTAAATAGGCATCCCCCTTTAGGGCCGAACACTCTTGTTCTTACAAGTGAAGCAGACTAGACGGAGCGCAAGACTAACATACTAGTTTAGGCAGTGGTTTATCTACAGCCCAAGCTAGGTTGTATCTTTACAGCGGCATTGTGGTGCATATGTAGCATTTTGAGGGTGGCTCTTGCTGCCCCGAGCAGTTTGGCGCATTGCTTTAAGAAAAGACTTCACTGGTGTTGTGATGTCACCATCACCATTTTTCCAACCTTTGAAACAGAATGTAGGACACAGCTTCATGTCCTGTTGGTGATGCCAAATGTTTAACAGAGTGGTTGCATCTGCTTTGACCATCTTTGATGGCTCCACCAGCTGTACATCAGTGGGCCAGTATTTGCCATCAAAGAACGCAGATTGGTTCTTGACCAAGCCACCCCATGGCACTACCACCACCTTGCCTTTCTCAGTTCTACCAATGCATATCCCTGTAAAAATTATGACCAGCAAATCCTGTAAAGGAGACAGACTAACCATAATGCATGGAAAAGAATGACCAAATTACATGCTGTTAATCGCCACATTTCCATCCTGTTGTATCAGGAAGTATGGGACACCCATCATTATCTCCCTCTAGTTCAAAGAGCTTCTGTGGCATTCATTTCTTGGAAGTGACAACCTTAGGGACATCTTGATCCTGAACATCTTCTCAATTCATAAAATTAAGATACTGATCAATACTGTTAGCTGAGCATCTCGCAAAATTGTTCCCCCATATATTGCTACCATTCAGGCCTGAAAATGTCATTCCAATCCCTTGTCTTCAAAAAGCTCTCAGCGCTGCTGAACTAATTATTGTGGTCATGCCTAAATGACATTTGATCCAAGAAGAGTTCAGGTCAAATAACACCCACACTCCTAACATTAGCTTGCCTTTGCTGTTGTGCCATGCTGACATCACAAAGACACTCATTCCGGCTTGCTTGAACATTTTAGTGGCAAAATGCTCTATCATGCCAGCCCCTTTGGTTTTGGCAATGATTGCCTGGACTTTTGGGGAGCAGCTTCATTGTTCCACTTCTTGCCATTAATTTTGCCTCTTCCTTCTCCTCTGCCAACAGACTGGCAAGGACACTTTTTGTAGCCTCCCCCACTTTACAATCATTCCCTCACTCCCAGGAGTTTCCCCTGTCTCCTCTTGAATGCGGGTTTTGTGCTGCTCAACCAACACCTGGCAAGCTGTTCATTTCTTGCCATACTTAATCTGTGGCTTGGGGGCTTTCCAGTGACAATTGTTGTACAACCACTCCTTGTAAGTCTGTTATCATGACACCAGTGTCCAGTAGATGCATCTACATACACTGGCACATACCTTTTTCCAAGCTTTCAATAAACCTTTGTCCTGGGTGGGAGCTTGGAGGCATGCTTCTTTGTGTATGGCATCCACAACATGCAGCCGTTGTTTACCTTTCACAGACCTTCAGTCCTCTAGGTGGGCCTTGAGGACTATGATCTCTGCCTTGATCAAGGGAAGCTTAGTGTGCTGGGGGACAATGAAGAGTGATTCATCCAGGGCCATGTTATAATGAAGTTGATGATATGGATGGCTGAACAGTTGCGAATTGTTGGTTCTGAATACCCTTACTCACACTCCTTGGTTCCTAGCCCAGTTCATATTTGTCCATCTATAGGCACATAATAAAGCATCCACATGAATTAATATTACTTCCCCCTCTTAAGAAATAGTTGCATGTTATACATGCTTGAATAAAATTGATATGTGTATAGTTTTAGGAATGCATTCCAGTCTTGTGGTGCTGGTGTCGTTAGGTCTTGTATGGTTCAGGGAAAGGCATCTCGGACTTGATGAATTAGAACTAGCGTGTTTGTTGCTCCTGCATTTTGGACTAATGCTTTGAGCTGACTATAGAAGTGGATATGGGACCATGTCGTGATGTCTGTGATGGTAGTACATTCTCCAATGTCTTCATCTTTCAACCTTAATGCTAACAATTCTTTCTAATATTCTAGCTTAGTCTTTCCTGCCGCCACTATCGCTGGCCATTGCATTTTGAAGGCTGTCCTGACCTCCAACCATGTGTGTTTGTGCTGTGTATTGAAGCTTGTCCACCAATGGTCCGCTTTTGACCCAGCTGAAATCAATGCATTGAATAGCACAATTTTTGTGGCTTCATCTGTGATCTGTTGAGCTAGAAAGTAGAACTCTATGCTCTGCAAGAAATTCTGCACATTCTCGCATTCTTTTCCATGGAACAATGCTGGTGGTGGGATACCTGCCATGCTCTTTGCTATTTTTGTTGTTGCATTTATGAGTGCTTGGGTTTTTGTGATGGCTGGTGCTGGAGAGTTCTGGAGTTGTGGCTCTGGGAGTACTGTGGAGGGGTCTGGTGCTCCAGGTAAAGACTCTTCATCGTCGTCTGCTAGCTGTTGAAGAACCTTATGTTCTGACTCTCCATGTTCTTGCTCTAGTACACATTGACTGATCTCTGGTGTGTCTAAGTGTTACGAACTGGGGTGGCATCACCAGCGACAGTGAGAAGACACAGACGGTCTGCTGGGAAGTTCTACAATGTCCAGAAGAGGACAAGGTGAAAATACAAGGAACGCGTTCCGAGTACTATCAAGGGTTCTGCCTCAAAGACAAGTCTAAGAGGTTCTTTGAGAATAGAGACTGAGGCTAAGGAGTGCTTAGTCTTAGAGACAATTCAAGACGACTTAGGTTGGAGACCTAAGCAAAGGAGATTCCAGGTAAAACCCAGTAAGATTAAAGTAAAGAATCTACTACAAGTACAACGTGCTTAAATAGACCAATATGTGTGCACGTACCAAGAAAAATGTGAGAATGTAAGTGCGTATCCCAATAAGGAAGGCAACTATAGTACAGATGCGTTGAGCATATGAGTCGGAGTCATGTGACATGATATACAAGTAAGAAAACAAAGAGAGAATGAATAGGGGCACATATGACTGTAACACTAAGGGCGATGAATCTGATGATGGGAGTGTGCTGTTTGATAGATATGTGTTGGTGGGGTTTTTTTTATATATGAAATGTGCTTTTTGATCGCTAGGTGGTAGTTCTCATTGGGAATACAGTTTGGCTGCAGTAAATATTTTTTAGTAAAAAGATGGTTCTTTATACTGATTTGAATGCTATGCCTGGTGTTTTTTCCTCATGTTCTTTAAGTTTTAGTTTCACTTTTGTGCTCTATGCTCTGTAGGGAAGAAGTGGAAAGATGCAAGTATAGATTGAGACGATCTCGCTCTGTTCACCAGTAAGAGTGGGCTATGCCCAAAGACTTGCTATTGAATGACAGACAAAGCTTGCCCTCTACTACTGCTTCTGACACACTGATGCCCCTCGACTTGGTTAAACCCGACTCAAACTCTGACAGACCTCTGCCTTCTCTCACCCTCTGCTTAGTGGTCCCCTATTCCACTGTGACCCCCATACCTGTGGTGTGACTACCCATACCTGTGCTATACCCTAACCAGCTCTAAATTATCACTGTGGATATGATAGCATTCTTGATTTTTTTCAAGAAGATAAATGTTGAATTATCTCTCTTTCATGAACACTTTCTCATAGCATGTAAAGCATACCTTGATCTGAACGACCACACCTATACAACTGACAAGTTGAAGATCATCTTTGTTACTTCTTTCATGAATGAAGGAAATGCTGGAAGTTGGGCACAATGGTTCTTGAAGAGCACCCAGGATCCTAACAACAAAAACACCACTGGCATAGCTATTGGACACAGAACATAATTAGAGTTCCTCAAAGAGTTTAACAAGAATTTGAAGCCGTTGATCCAGAAGGCACTGCCATGGCTAAGCTCCACAAGCTTGAACAAGGTGGAGACCTTCAAACATATATTGCTAATTTCCAAGCCCTTTCCCAGCAAGCAGAAGTCACTGATGACTCTTCCCAGAAGCAGTTCTTCATCGACAGACTTAATCAAGGCCTTCTCACCAGCCTCTTTAAAACTGGTATCACACTTACATCATTCAATCAAACCATGAAACTCTGTGTCACACTTGATAATAACTACACCCACTTGAAGAGCATCACTTCTCATCGTCTGCAACAGAAGAAGAACAACTTTGGGAGTCACTGTTATGTAAGCTCCAAAGGCAAAGATGCCATGGAGGTAGATTACATCTCTGATGTGGAATGATCTGAATGCATAATAAAAGGTCAGGGCTTTGGATGCCACAAAACTGGACACTGTTTTGACAGTTGTCCTGATAGGAAGAAGAAGACTCCCCTTCGCCAGGTGAAGATCCAAGAACTTCCTGAGAAAGAAGATGATGACAAAACTGTGCATCATCTTATTGAGGATTTTTAGCTTGGGGAAACAATAAATCAATGTATTACTAAGACTTGTATGAGCAGTAGGTGAACAAAAAAAATGTCTTGTTCCCATTACTCTCTTTTCTTGTACACATTCCAAATCCGTTGACACCACTGCTGTCATAGATTCTGGAGCAGCCAGAACCTTTATCTCCGAGGAGTTTGTAAAACTCCACAAAATTCCGCAATAATATTTGAAAACACCTTTCAAAGTCACAATTGTTGATTGTTCCCTGGTAAAGGGAGGTCTGATAACCCACTATTTCCTATTGGTGGTATGAATTGATGATCAAACCATGTACAGCAAATTCAATATCACAAGACTTGGAAGAAGAGACCAAATTATTTTGAGAATCCCTTGGCTGCATGCCATGAATCCAGTTATAGACTGGACTGCCAAAACCTTCACTCTTCCATGGACACCTAAATCTGATGAAATCAAAATCAAAATCAACACAGATAGAAAGAAGAACAGATTATCACTTGCCTTCCCATGCCACAAAAAACCTACTTCAAAATGGAAGAACTTGAAACTTCCTCAGAAAACATTTACCCCTCTTATTGAAATGTTCGACACACCACCACTTCAGATAAAAGCAGAACCACCTCGCATATGAGTACCACAGATAACTCCCATTCCACATGTGGAAAAGCATAAAAATGAATTTGATCTGGGTGACCAACCTCGACCAGAACACACTGAACAATGACCACTAGCAGAACAGAATCAAGGGAAGCCAAAAGCCAATGAGGAGTTACCAGGATAAGATATGGTCATGCCAAGATTATCTCAATACTTTGACATGCAATCACCTGCAGCTTCTATCGAAGAAATCTCCAATGAAGATAAACCTACACCTTCGTTAATCCCCACCAAAGATGACAATTGATTCAACATGATGCAGGATGTTTGGAGCGCACCAGAAGTATGAGACATTTCTTCCTATGAACTTGGAGATGGGGAATTCTTGGTGGAATATGACATCAATGGAAGCTGCATGCGAGATACCGAAGACATGTCCATGGATACACCCCTCACCTGTGACAGAACTTCGTGATTGGAACAAATCCCACGATTTCATTACCATCGCCTAAATATAGCAACAAAGCACAGGAGTCTGCTACTGAAAAGGAGAAGAAGAAGAAGAAATTTTTTGAGGAACTCATACCCTCCTATCTTCACAACTTTTCCGACATCTTTGCCAAAGACAGTCTGAATAAACTTCCCCCCAAACAACCTGGCATTAATCATTGCTTTGATATGAAACCCAGTTTTATTCCTCGCACATCAAAAGTCTACCCATTATCAGAAAAGGAACGTGCATCGGTAAAAACATTCATTGATGAAAATGTCACATAAGGCTTCATTTCTGAATTGAAATCGCCCCAAGCTAGCGGCTTCTTCTTCATAGGAAAGAAGAGCGGAGAACTCCATCCCTGTCGAGATTATTGATACATCAATGAATTGACAGTCAAGAACACTTATCCACTTCCCCTTCCAGTTTCTCTTGTCACTTGCCTTCATAATGCCCAATTCTTCACAAAAATGGATATACAATCCAGCTATATGTCAAGACCGTACTCAAAGGGTGAAAGATCCGAAGGGCTTTGGCCTCAGTTCATGCACTGTGCCCCTTTCCCGAGTAATGCCCCTTATTTTAGAGAGTAGGTATACGTCTGAACATCTGGAAGGAGTTGCGTGACGGATAAAGATGTCCGAAGGTTATCTGGAGTGTAGAGATGGAACGAGGATTAAGGCTAGCTTCGGAACAAGTTCCTAACTAGAAACTAACAGAGATATACTATCCGAGGATAGAGTCGGAGATATAGACTAAAGGATTCAATTCCAAGTCTTGGAAGGCGACTAGAGCGGAGGGTAACTCAAGTCCAGAGGAAACAGAATGAGCAGAATCTAAGATGATATTTGAACTAAGGTTCTACAGAGATCTACAAGTGGTTTATATACTGTAAGTATCTAATATGGATAATCAATGAGTCTGGGACCGAGGGCTATGTATGAAGTATAACGGAAATCTATTAGTTAATGCACAGCAGATCAGTAAGCACAAATCGGAAATGAAACACAGGTAACGGATCAGTGACACAGGATGGAAGTATACACAGCCAGGATAACAGAAACAGGAGGAATGACGAAAGGAGATAGATGCAGATATACACAAGGGAGTTAGAGTGCGAGAAGTGGGCACATTCAGATGGGCGATCCGGACAGGATCTGTGGACTGGATGGAAATAGAATCGATCGGATCTGATCGGATCTGGGATCAGAAGTATGGTATATGACACTATAATAACATCTGCATTCACAATGGAATTTGGTCTTTATGAGACTAATGTCATGTTCTTTGGGCTGTGCCACTCTCTGGCTACATTCCAAGCATATATGAATCGCACCTTCCAACAGGAAATCAATGAAGGATGGATGGTTATCTATATGGACGACATCTTATCTTTTCAATGACTATGGAAGAACATCGGGAACGAACCCAGTGTGTGTTGATGAAGATATGGAAGGAACACTTGTTTTTGAAACCTAAGAAATGTACCTTTGATGCTGATGAAGTGGAGTATCCTGGAATAATTATATGGCCCAGACAAGTTGCCATGGATACCACTAAAATGAAAGGGATTGCTGACTGGCCAGTGTAATGAACATATTACATATTGGCACTGGCCTCAGAACCCTACCTTTTAGCACTCGTCTCACGTCTATAGGAGTTACCACTTGTCCATGGCCGTCTTACCCCTTTAGCATTGCTGGCAGCATCCCATGCTTACCGCACACCGTTGTAAAGATACAATCTAGCCTGGGCTGTAGATGAACCACGGCCTGAACTAGTATGTGAGTCTTGCACTCCGTCTAGTCTGCTTCACTTGCAAAGCAAGAGCGTTCGACCCTAAAGGGAATACTAAGTTAATATGGTTTGATAATGCCCAATCTGAGGTGTGAGAATGCCGTCGGGGGTAGCGAGATGCTAGCGGTGACCTCTGGTCTGTGGGAAACTAGTGGTAATACTAGCGGTAAGCGTGGGAAAGCGGTAGACAAGCGGTAGCAAAAGTGGTAAAACTGCGGTAGTGCATGTGGTAAAACTGCAGTATGGGAGCCCCTTCAGTGACAAACTCCATACTATACGGGTCACCTGACCCACATAATATCCCATCCAAGACAGGCCAGTGGACCATGGGCCGAGGTCATGTATATCCTCGATGTTGACGGATGGGCCCGGGTGAATATTATTTCCGATGGAGATGGGTGGGCTGGGAGACTTTTATTTTTGGGAGAGACGGGTGGGCCGAGGGAAACATGATTTCTGATGTTGACAGATGGGCCAGGGGGATATCATCACTGACAGAGATGGGTGGGCCCATCTGGGTAGTATGTAGAGTAGGATATTATGGACAGCTGGGCTGAAGAGAGATGCAAGGCAAATATTATTGCATAGATGGGTGGGCTGAAGTAAGAAAATATTACATATATGGGTGGGCCGAGGGTGCAGTAAAATATTTATTGCATAGACAGGTGGGCTGACATGGGGGAATTTTACATAGATGGGTGGGCCGACGTGGAGGCATATTGCATATATGGGTGGGCCGAGGTAAAATATATTACATATACTGGTGGGCCTAGATATGTATCATAAAGACGTACAGCTGATGTAGCCACCAGAGAATCAAACACATAGGATACATGCACCCTATGAGTGCATATACCTACCATGGACCACCAAAATCTAAACCCCAAAGCAGAAAAACCCGAATGCACCATGTCTGACATTCACTGATAATTGAGGTGCTGGGTGCCGGGTGCCAAGTCCCAAAACCTGGAACTCAAAACTGGAGATTCAAACAAGATATTTCCTGAATTCCGGATACCTGGTGTAAAGATACAACCTAGCCTGGGCTGTAGATAAACCACTGCCTAAACTAGTATGTGAGTCTTGCGCTCTGTCTAGTCTGCTTCACTTGTAAGAAGAAGAGCGTTTGACCCTAAAGGGGGATGCCTATCAGTATGGTCAAGTTCGAGTCTAACTTATGTGTGAAACAAGCGCTGTGGTCAGCGGTAAGTTGCCGCGGTCAGCGATGATGTCGCCGGAACTAGCATCATGTGTAGCGGTGCTACCATGGTCAAGATATGGTCAGCAACAGTTGCGTCGAGTGAGCGAAGTCAAGCGGTTATACCAGTGGTAGCGGTAATGGTTGTGAGTGGTGCAAAGAAACAGTAAAGAAGTCCACAGTACTTTCAGTGGTAAAGTAGTGGTGCGTGAGAAGTTTAGTCAAAGTAACAGTCAAAAGTCCAGCGGTATGCCAGCAGTAACGGAGAATGAGCGTGATAGATTAACGAGCGATAAGGAAACTTTAAAGACTAAGTCCACTACTGGGTAGATCCTGAGCTAGACAATAATCCTGACCTATAGTACGTGCAATGGTGTAAAATGAGGTACTTCTATCATGCAGGGCACATGGTGCTTATATCCTAAATCATATGTACTCGGAATACTCTAGGCGAGATCAGTAGCGCTGGAGTGTAGTAACTGCCGTAAGTAAACATAGCACGAGGCAACATGTAATAAGGCTTGCCGTGGAATCAGTGATAATGAACAGAAAACAAACGACGCACCAAATGGAGCTATGTGGATGTGGCAAGGACATGAAAGGACATCGGTATGTGGAATCTGTCACCTCTCCTGTGCCTGCCACCCTCTCTGAACTCAAGTAACCATCACTGATTACATCCACTTTATTTTTCAGGTCCTGGCACTGACGCCACAGATAACGGCACTATACTAGTCTGGAAATGCCATGGGCAGCAAGAAGTATCTCTAGCAGTTGTAACTGCTTGGCCTCTTCACAACGCCTCACTTCTGCATCCCAGTGGTCAGTGATGAGTCTTCTCAAGCTTGCTTGAATGAGGGTAAGAGCATGGCCGGGCACACCAGGTGCTACTTCTAACAGTTGCAATTGTTTTGCTTTCTCACAATCCTTCAGTTCTGCCTATCAATGCTCCAAGACAATTCTTCATAAGTATGTCTGAGAAACCATGATAGGGCCAGGTGTTTGACGAAATGGAGGGAGCGGCAACATGGGCTCTGCATCGGCCACTTCACGCTTTGGTATGCCGGGCTCTGCATCTTCAAGCTTTGGCCTGCAAGCTAGTGAGTATTTTTGGGTGATGAGGAGGTGTACTTGATTCACCTTTTGACACCAATTTTCCTGTCTTTACAGGTAGCCTTAGTGGATGGCGACATTGCGCTGTCATATTTGTCAGAACATGGTGAGTTTTTGACTTGAGCTCTGTACCGTTTTCTGGCTGAGTTGGAAGTATTCATGACAGTGAAAATAATTTGTGATGGTATGTTCATTCCTTTTATCATTCTCTGTCTAATATAGCTTTCAGCCCTGCACTCCGCAAATCAACAAGCCCTGGAATCAACGAAAAAAGAGCCCTGAAATCAACGAAGAAACAAGGTTCAAATTGTGAGTGTTTGCGTCCTGCATGGCACCATAAAAACAGCTGAACCACAAGTCTTCCGCACCTTGAGTTTCTCATGCCTCCTTATAAGGCGACCTTTAAGCAGCTAAAATCAAGTGCTGCATCATCACCACTTGAATCGCAGATGCTTTCATGCACCACAAGTGGTTGACTATGACAACCGACCGAAAAAGAAAACTATCGAGGTATGTCACTGCCATCTGTTATTATAATGACATGTTTCACTCACTCACAACCTCACTCTACAGTATCTGAATCACAGCATATCCTCCATCGACAAGCAGGCAAGGAAAAGAGGTCAGAAAATCAGAAAAAAAGGGCTCTGAAGACAGCCTATCAAGACAGCCCCGAAGTCTTTGGCATCGAGCCCTCGGAGCTGCATAGTGGCTCAGACAGGGAAGAAGACAATATAGTTTGATCACTTGTCTTTTTTTTAAACTAGAACAACAACTAATTATTTTTATTCAGTTCTCAGATCACAGTGTGCAAACGAAGCTGTCCAATGCCAAAGTCCTGACGTTCAATGCAGGGAAGATTCCAAGCACCATCAGTGGCAGTGCACGCAGGCCATCTGCTTACAAAAAGGCATGAAAATGTATGTATTAGTGACGGCTTTGTTAACTATAGAGAAACTAACACACCTTTATGTGTGCAGCTCTAGCAGATGGCGCTAGCAATGAGTCTAGTGATGACCCTGATGGCTTGGAGTCAACTGGCGACTCTTATCTCAAGGCTGGGGTGTACCATACCGATAACGAGGATGACGACAGTGTCAAAGAACTGTTATGCGCTATCCAAAGTTCCAAGCGACCACTTGACAATGAATTTGAAGAATCCATGGTATTGCCAAAGATGAAGAAAAATTCAAATGGTTCACGTCAACGTGCAAAAGCTAGTGATTTTGACGAAATCTCAAAGGAGATTCTTGCAACTGCAACCTCTATTTTCCAGTGCCTAATTGTCACACAGGTGCCATTTCCTGATGGCATCGCCACTGAGACGAAGCTAGCAAAAGAGGCCTGGCATGAGGCATGTGAGATCAAAGGCGTCCATGTCAAACTAACACCTCCAGTGGTCAGAATGGTAAGCCCTCCATTCTTAGTACATGGCTGGTCTGATTGATATTATATATTATGAAGCTCTTACTGCGCACATCACATGTGCACGGTAAACTCAAAACAAAGATGTGATCACTTACTAGTTTATTTTTTGGGTTCTGGTCAAGCAATTTGAGGGACATGATGAGGCAAAACCGAGATCTGGCAGAATCTTTGAAAGATGGTTCAGCATTTGCCTTCAAGGTACGTAGCGCAATGGCCTACATGAGCTTTTGAGTCCTGACTGTTGGATAATAGGACTGGACATCAAAGACAGGGCTCTACAAGTCTGAATTATTGCAAGATGGTATCAACATCATGTGGTTTGCAAACCGAATTGATGAAGGTGTTGTCTACCACAAGTATTTCAGCCCCATGCCTGTCCAGGTTGTCGCACTCATACTTATAGCTGTGAGTGATGTCTCATATTCTTATGTTAAAGTCAATGGCGCTGAATATTGATAGATTGAATGTTGTATTGATGAGTGGTTGCAAGGCCTGAAGGAAAACATCAAATTCACTTCGGCTAGTTATGCATCTGTTTACAAAGATCATTTTGGCTTGTTGCAGCACTTCCACGAGCGTACAGCTCCTTACAAACTCCTTGAAAAACTTTGCGACAGTCTGCATGACAGGGCTCACTACATTGCACCTTATTTTCGCAATTTCCATCCTAACATTTGTGCATTTAAGTTTCCATGCAGGCGTCGAAGCACTCACCATGTTGTCAGCTGCATCCCGCATTGGTGACAATGCATTTGAGGATGCGATCTGAGAATACCAGCTTGAGGAGTAGGGTGATGCAGAGGCTCGCAAGAGTTGAGGCTCACAGATGTGAAGAGGACGCGCAGGATCATGCAAGGCATTAATAGAATCTTTTAATAGCTCTGTGTTATGCATTTGAATTCATTTTTGGCATGCTATTTTGTGTGCGATCATCTCTACAGTGTGCTATATAGCTGCTGTAGCTGCTGGTAGCTCCCTGTAGTCAGTGAACTACAGGCTACTACAGGCTACTACAGTAGTGCTGGTAGTGCTACATAGCACTATATAGCACTACATAGTCACCTCACTTACTATATACAGGGCAGGTGACAACAGGGCTACACAGTCTACCCTGACTCTATAGTACTATATAGTCAGCTATGTTTTTCCTGATGGGCTGTGGCCAGGGTTGTCTTTGAGATGACTTCCTGGCTTAAAGGATCTTCCACCTGTGTACCACTGGGGAGCTGTGATTGCTTTTTCGGAGGACGGCTGTGTTTACGAGGCTCCTTGACCTTGCGCACTCGTGCAGGAGCCTTTGCCATTCTGCGAGACAATGTAGCAGACCAGGAAAAGTGAGATGTGTGTGAATTTGGTTTGTATACTAATACTAGACACTAGACAAGTGTCCACTTCGCCAGATCATTCCATTTGTTCTACAGTCGTCTGCGCCTCATTGTACTTATCAAGTTTGTATCTTACTGCCTGTCATTATCTTGCTTCGTTACTGAAATAAAAGTCAATCTTTGTAGACTGTTGGCTCTGAGAGCAGGTGACCACCAACTTCACCGAATTGCGTAGTTTTTTCGCTGGTCATCTGCATTCGATTTCTCTGATCAGTTTTGTTGCTTGGACCATGTCAATAGCTTGCTTCGTTGTTGAGATAAAAATTGATCTTTGTAGGACTACTTTTTGAAAACAAATGCACACTTTTTTTGGAAAATACCGCCGGCCTCTCTTATTATGCAAACTGCTGTAATAAACCATCAGTGAGACATGTCACAATTTTGTCATGGCTTATTGTTTTGCATGTTCACACCTATTTCATTGAAGTGGCCACTGCCGAGAGCAAAATGGATTTCAAGGAGTCAAATTTGGGCCATGGGGAGGGCATAGAATGTAGGTCCTGTCTGTTAACAATTGCAACATTAGTGGCAAGCTAACACATACCCCAGCAGCAGTTGCTTTCGATATTCCCACGCTAACATCATCCCCAAAGAATGACAATGAGCAGACTACGGTGTGGCAGCAGTAAACACTCATATTGGTGGTGTATTGCAGCTGCAATCAAAGACATTGGGACAGAACAGCATCTGTTATGAACTGGGGTGGCGTCACCAGCGACAGTGAAAAGACACAGACGGTCTGCTGGGAAGTTCTACAATGTCCAGAAGAGGACAAAGCGAAAGTACAAGGAACGTGTTCCGAGTACAATCAAGGGTTCGGCCTCAAAGACAAGTCTAAGAGGTTCTGCGAGAATAGAGACTAAGGCTAAGGAGTGCTTAGACTTAGAGACGATTCAAGATGACTTAGGTTGGAGACCTAAGCGAAGGAAGTTCCAGGTAAAACCCAGTAAGATTAAAGTGAAGTATACAAGCGTAGTACAACATGCTTAAATAGGCCAATATGTGCGCACGGACCAAGAGAGATGTGAGAACATAAGTGCGTATCCAAAGAAGGAAGGCAACTATAGTACAGATGCATTGAGCATATGAGTCAGAGTTATGTAATGTCCTCAGTAAAGGAGAAAATGAATAGGGGTACGTACGACTGTAACATTACCCCCTTTTTACACATAAAGTCACCGACTTTACTCGTCCTGGTTCTCATAGTAAACAGGATCATCACTATACTCGTAATCCTCATCAGTGAAGGATCCACTCCTCATATACGCAGCTTCTTCAACACCGGCACGTCATTTAGAGTCCCTTCTTTTCTCTGCTTGAATTCGTTCATCGTCAAGCTGTTGTTCCCAGGAACGAAGTGCGTCGTAGAATCCGTCATCTTTCCAAGTTAACGTAAAGGGGGGAGTCCCGACTCATCGAGGACAATAAATGGATAGATGGGTAGGTGACCAGTATCTACAAACCTTGCACTGGTATTCCACGCAGTTCTTTTGACGATGCCCAAGTAGTCCACAGATGCGACATTTCATGTTTTCATCAGGATTAGAAATGGACTTGCGTAATGGTGATGGCGAAGTGATGGGTTTGGGGCTAATGGATCTGGCGCGCTGCTTCCCTTTATTCCGTTTCATACATCTTAAAGCAAAGGTGTTGTCATGCCTGAGTTGCGCCTGCTGGGTGGGAGTGAGAGTGTATGCCGACGTTGGGAGGTCGGGAGTGGTTCCTCGTTCAGCAACCACAAGAAGTTCATCAGAAGAAGAAGGGGAGGTGATGCCAAAGTCTTTTACTAAGACTGGCGAGACAGGATCTATTGGACCAAATGATGATGGGATAGACATGGGAGGGTGGATACGAAGGTCTCGAAGTCGAGGACCAAGCACTACCAGCTCAGCGACAGGGACTCCTAATAGTTTTGCAGCCTCACGCTGTTCTTCTGTGCAGGGTTCGTATAGCCCAACGGGATGTTCATAGGTGACTGTAATGGGGGACGGTGAGGTTAGCTGTTCAATGGGAGATGGGGTTCGTGGAGAGGTTAGGTCGGCTTGTGTTTGTTGTAAATCGGTTATGGCTTCTTTGACTAAGTTTCTGGCTGCTCTGGTTTCAGTGACTGATTGCTGGATGGTTTCAACGACTGCATTGGTGAGCTGTCCGATCTCTTGGACAGCAGTACATAAGCCAGCAAGGGCATCAATACTAGAGTACATGCGCAAAGAAGAGGGTGTTGGAATAGGAAGTGGCGTATCTTCCTGCGGAGAGGGAGGTCGAGCAACACCTGCTCGGCGTTCGGCCACGATGTGAATAGCTTCTTCAACATCGCTCTTAAAAGAACCGGGAAGCAGCAGCATAGCGTAAGAATGAATGCATTTTTGTAGATGTAGGAGGCGCTGACAATACATAATTTCTGTGGTTTCATTGGCAGTAGCTTCGATGAGAGTGGTGGTGCGAATGATGTTGACGAGGAGTAAGGCAGGGAAGGCACCTCTTGCGGTGAGGATTCTCTCAATTTCGAGAGCATGTCCTTCGCATAGAAGGGCGGCTTCAATGTAAGAGGTGTTGTCGATTTCAGTGGCAAGGGTTCCGTAGTTTTCTGCGTCGGAGTCATAGTTATTGTTGGCAACAGTGATGGGGGTGATGTATGCAGTGGGGAAAGACATTTGGAATAGTGTTTAGTTGATCAAGTGCTGGTGCAGTTTGATTGACTGAAGGATAATCAGAGGGCGTGTTGCTTCTTATAAGCATTCAAGATTCGAGCGGAGTTCTTCAAGTTCTTTTCTGGGAGCCATTTGTTATCTCCCGATAAATATCCTTTCCAGGAAACAAGATATCGTCGGCGAGTGCCGGTTCCTTTGTGAGAAAGAATTGCTTCTATTTCATATTCTTCTTCTTCTTCGATGATGTTAGGTGGTGGTTCGGGGAAGTTCGGACCGTGTACGTCTGTTTCGCTGTAGGATGATAAGATGGAAGCGTGGAATGTAGGATGAATTTTCCACTGCGGGGGGAGTTTCAGTGTGAACGTGATGGGCAATAAGACATCGATGATCGGGAAGGGTCCGTATCGCTTTGGCGCGAGTTTCCTTGATGGGAGTTTGAGCCTAAGATTAGCGGCAGATAGCCAAACCTTATCTCTAATTTTCCATGGAATGTACTTATCTCCTCGGGATCGTTCGGCCATTGTTTGCATTGCAATGTTATGGCAGGCGATTGCTTCTTCTCTTATCTTCTGCAAGGATCGTACTCGATCTTCTGCTGCAGGGACGGATGAATCCGGGATAAGGTGAGGGATAGCGCATGGTTCGTATCCCATCATCAAATAGAAGGGTGATGCATTCCTTGCATCATGTTTTCGGTGGTTGTGGACAAATTCGGCGATTGGTAGATGTTCTACCCAATCTTCAGGGTTGTTGCGGCAATAGATGCGTAGATATGTTTCAAGTTCTTGATTTAGCCTTTCAGTTTGACCATCAGTCTGCGGGTGATAAGCCGTAGATGGAGCAATGACGTAGTCGAGAAGTTGGGCAAGCTCCTTAGAGAAGCGAGATAGGAATTGCGGGCCTCGATCCAAGATGACTTTGTCATGGAGTCCAAATCGTCGGTAGATGTGTTTCAAGAATAGTTTAGCAATGCCTTCGGAAGTGATGGTTTTCAAACAAGGGATAATAATTACCCCCTTCATAAGGCCATGGTCTACCACGACCAAGATACTGTCAAAGCCCCCAGAGACAGGGAGGTCAGTGATAAGATCGACAGAGACCTGGGAAAAGGGGCGAGTCGCAGAGGAGGGGATCGGGGCAAGTGGAGGTCGAACAGGGTGTGTATCAGCTTTCATTTGCTGACAAAGGGCTCAACCCTCGACGTATCTTCGAATATAAGAGCCCATAGCGGGCCACCAAGCTTCTCGTTTGACGAGTTCTTCAGTTTTGAATCTACCAGGATGGCCCGCGGTAGGATGATCATGATACTGCTTTAGGATATTGGGACGATGTGCCGGTGGAATATAGGCACGATTCTTAAAATAGAAAATGTTCTCTTCAATATTCCAGTCAGAGAGTGCCGATTTCATAGGGGGAAGGCACACGCCATCAAGGGCGTCGGATGCTGTCTTAAAGACAGGGTCGTCGAGGGGGTCAGAGGATGACAATACATCCTTCAGGTCGGTGTCAATAAGACGAATGAATAGAGTGTCAGGGAGGAGCGTCTGGTCCTTGTTATCGTCTTTGCCGGAGTCATAGTCGGGCCGGTGCGATAGTGCATCAGGTACTGCCAATTTGGTACCTGCAACGTGATGCAGTTCAATGTCGTAAATAGACAAAATCAGTTGCCAACGTGCTTGGCGATGGGTAAGCTTCTGTGCACTTCTAAAGTACAGAAGATTCTTGTGATCGGTGAATACCAGGACGGGGTGTGGGTTTCCTTCAAGATAATGGCGCCATTCATTCAATGCCCAGATTACAGCAAGGAGTTCCCGATCAAAGATCTGGTAATTTTGTTCTGCGGGGTTCAAAGACTGTGAGAGATATGCACATGGGTGATAAATGCCATTCTTGTCAGTCTGCAAGAGAACTCCGCCAGTTGCTACGAGCGAAGCATCGGTAGCAATAGCAAATTGTCGGGAAGGATCAGGGTTACGGAGTACCAGCTGGGATGTAAAACATCGTTTCAGTTCTTCGAAGGTGTCCATACATTCGGTTGACCAATCAAAGACCTTATCTTTCTTTGTTAATTCAATAAGGGGTCGGGCAATATCGGAGTAATGGGAAATGAATGTTTGGTAGAAGTTGCAAAAACCAAGGAAGGATCGAACATCTTTTACAGATTTCAGAACTGGCCATTCGGAGATTCCCTTGGTCTTGGCGGTATCCATAGCAACTTGTCTGGGGCAAATTATCATTCCGAGGTATTCCACTTCTTCTGCATCGAAGGTGCATTTCCCCGGTTTCAAGAACAGATGTTCTTTTCGTATCTTCATCAAAACCCGTCTTGTCCGTTCGCGATGTTCTGCCATAGTTGTAGAGAAAATCAGGATATCGTCCATGTAGATAACCATCCATCCTTCATTGATTTCCTGCTGGAAGGTACAATTCATGTATGCTTGGAAAGTTGCCGGGGAATTGCAGAGGCCAAAGAACATGACGTTTGGTTCAAAGAGGCCGAATTCCGTGGTAAAAGCAGCTTTCCAGCGATCATTGGGATGGATGCGAATATTGTTATACCCGGACTGGATATCCATTTTCGTAAAGAACTGTGCGTTGTGAAGGCGTGTGACAAGGGAGATAGGAAGTGGGAGCGGATAGGCGTTTTTTACCGTCCAATCATTGATTAGCGATAATCTTGACAGGGACGCAATTCTCCACTCTTCTTTCCCACAAAGAAGAAGCCACTGGCTTGGGGTGACTTCGATTCTGAGATGAAACCTTTCACGATGTTTTCATTGATAAATGTTTTGACGGCAGCGCGTTCTTTTTCCGATAGCAGGTAAACCTTAGATGTGCAAGGGATAAAACCGGGTTTAGTATCAATTCGATGATCAATACCGGGGTGTTCAGGG
This sequence comes from Suillus spraguei, assembly GCA_016800925.1. NCBI lineage: Eukaryota > Fungi > Basidiomycota > Agaricomycetes > Boletales > Suillaceae > Suillus > Suillus spraguei. Next base: position 160,281 of record JABCPU010000064.1, on the reverse strand, counting down.
GGTAGTTTGTTTAATCCGTCTTTGGCAAAGACGTCTGCGAAATCGTGCAAATAGTCTGGGACCAATTCTTCGAAGGGTTTCTTTTTCTTTTCCTTCTCGTCCGTGGCGAATTCTTGAGCTTTATTACTGTATTTTGGAGGGGGAAGAGAAGTTGTGGAGTAGTTGGGGAGTTGTTCGAGTCGAGAAGTTCCATCATGTGTAAGGGGTGTATCCATGGATACTTCTTCAATAATTCTCATGCTAACTCCATCGGTATCATATTCCACGAGGAATTCTCCATCTCCAAGCTCGTAAGAGGAAATTTCACGGACTTCTGGTGCGTGCCAGACATCTTGCATTGTGTTGAATTGGTCATCATCCTCTGTTGGGATCAACGAGGGCACGGGTTCTTCTTCATCGGGGGTTTCTTCAATTGAAGTCGAAGGAGTATGTTGAAGAGTTTTCGGAGGAACGTAGAACTTGGATAGTTTCGGTACGTTTGTATCTCATCCAGGAATTTCTTCTTCCGCTTTTCTTTTCCCATACTTCTGTTCTTCTATTGGCCGTTGCTCAATAGGCTCTGGTCCGATCCGATATTCAGGCTTGGATTCGTTCTTGTGTTTTTCTATGCGGGAAATCAGTGATACTGCTTGCGGCAGTTGTACGTGGGGAGTGGGGTCTGTAGTACATGGCATTTGTACTTCTGGTTCAGGATCTTTAGGAATAGGAGGAGTAATGAGGGATTTCGGAAGTTGCGAGTGCCGCCATTTCTTAGGATGGCAATTGAAGACCGGGGGTTATCCGTTCTTCTTCCAATCACTATCCATATCGATTTCAATTTCATCCGATTTCGTTGTTCGAGGGAGGATGAGCGTTTCAGCGGCCCAGTCTATGCTTGGGTTCATGGCGCATAACCATGGGATTCCCAGAAGGATTTGATCCCTTCTTCCTAGTTTGGTGATATTGAATTTTCCATACATGGTTCGTTCATCAATTTTGACCACTAGGAGACAGTAGTGCGTGATCGGTCCTCCTTTGATATAGGTCCCGTCAGCAGTTGTGACTTTGAAAGGTTTGTCAAGTTTTCTTTTAGTGATTTTATGGAGCTTCACAAACTCCTCAGAAATGAAGGTTCCAACTGCTCCAGAATCTATAACGGCGGTGGTGTCGACGGATTTTAAACGCGTACGCGAGTGAAGGGTGATGGGGACACGGAGTTCTTTTCTTTCACCTACAGCACGTACAAGTCTTAGTAATACATCAGGAGAAACATACGTCGAATCCTTGTTTCTCCAATTCAAAAATCCTCAACAATCCACCTCACAGTTTCTTCGTCTTCTTCTTCTTCTTCTTTGACTTCGGTTTGTCGGAGCGGAGTCTTCTTCTTTCTGTCAGGACAATTATGAATGCGATGTCCTGTTTTCTTGCACCCAAAGCATTGTCCCTTCTTCATGCATTCAGATCTCTCTGTGTCGGAGATTCAATCTATGATCATTGCATTGGAGTCACGATTAGGTGTGTATCATGCATTTCCATAGTTCTTCTTCTTCTGCTGTGGAGCATGATGTGCCCTCATGGCTTGAAGATGATGATGGAAATTATTGATGGAAACGCATTGCAACACAATGTCTCGAAATACTTCTGAGACATCTCCTAATGCGAAAAGCTTTGTAAGGATGCCCCAATTCAGGCCATCTTGGAAGAATTGGATCTTCGTTGCATTGTCGGTGATATGAGCCTTGGCTGCAAGTGCCTCAAAGTCGGCGATGTAGGTGTGGAGATCTCCGCTTCCTTGTTTAAGGTCCCTGAGTTTCGTGAGTGCAGTTCCTTTGGTATCCACCGGGTCGAAGGCTTCTTTGAAGCTTTTCATAAAATCCGCCATTGTTCCATAACCAACTTTTTGTCCAGAGGTGTCGGTTGATTGAGCATGGTCAAGAAATTGCTTGTCACAATCTCCGTCAAAACCGATTGGCTGACCGATTTTGTATTCAAATTCTTTGGTCGACATATTTGGCGATTCATCTGGTGAGTTATACTTTCTCGGTGCCTACATGCGCTGTCTTGCTGTCCGTTAGGGCTTGTCTTCTGTCAGAGGGCTCCTCTTGACAATCGGTTCAGCGTACGCGTACGCTAATCTGCTTATCTAAGCAATCAGGGTTCAGGGTCGAAGACTGGATAGTCGACGATCAGGTTGACTTTAATCTTTTGTTATGAACTGGGGTGGCATCATCAGCGACAGTGAAAAGACACAGACGGTCTGCTGGGAAGTTCTACAATGTCCAGAAGAGGAAAAAGCGAAAGTACAAGGAATGCGTTCCAAGTACAATCAAGGGTTCAGCCTCAAAGACAAGTCTAAGAGGTTCTGCGAGAATAGAGACTAAGGCTAAGGAGTGCTTAGACTTAGAGATGATTCAAGATGACTTAGGTTGGAGACCTAAGCGAAGGAAGTTCCAGGTAAAACCCAGTAAGATTAAAGTGAAGTATACAAGCGTAGTACAACATGCTTAAATAGGCCAATATGTGCGCACGGACCAAGAGAGATGTGAGAACATAAGTGCGTATCCAAAGAAGGAAGGCAACTATAGTACAGATGCGTTGAGCATATGAGTCAGAGTTATGTAATGTCCTCAGTAAAGGAGAAAATGAATAGGGGTACGTACGACTGTAACAGCATCCAGTCTGCTGAAGAACTGGCTTTAAACTTGGACACACCACTGGATGAGGATGACTATGAACCATACCATATTAGTGACTTTGGTGCCCCCAGTTAATTGCTACCCTCCACATCCACTCCAGCTGCTGTTACTGTCACTGATTCCTTGATGACTAATCATGTTTCTGCCTCAGTTTCTGGTGCCACACACAAGGACCTTGGCTCCGGCCTTCCACAGGGTCTGCAGGTGTTTCGCAGCACTTCTTCTTATCATCCCGCTCAGGATTCAACATGCTCATCAAACCAAAGCACAACCCTTGGGACAGGAAATAAACTACTAATTGATTTTCATTCATTTTCCTCATTTTACAATAGTAACCTCATTTGCTTGGAACTCATTTATTCACAATCAGCTAATCCTAGATTGTCTTTACCCAATAGTTTATTTTGCCTTTGACTGTATGAAAATCTATAGTGCTACCTGGGTCCTACATGCAACTTTTTCCGCTTGTGTGCGAGCGATTTGTGTGTGCATGCGTGAAAGTTGTGCATGCACATGATTTATTTATTGTCCATTTTGCCCACCATATTGTTGTGACAACTGTACATGTGCGCCCTTAATACTAGACTGAATTTACTAAGATGATCAGTGATAGTGACTCAAAGTTCAGTAAAAATAGTTAGAACCAACCTGGACAGCCCCTTCAAGTGTGTTGAGTCAGAAAGGGATGGTGATTCTCGCCGCCGGACTCGAACTGGACTCCTTGCGAATAGAACTGATACTAAGCGAGAAGTTCTGATGGGTTAGAGAACCCCATATGACAAGTGAGCTGATTGATTGTTGGCAGTTCCAGCCAGCTCAGATTCTAGTGCAGAGATAAACTGGTCGAATCTAGTACAGTTACAGCTACTTTCATATTGATAGGCCAGATTTCATTTTGTTCCCCTCACTGCTTTTGTTTAGTTGTGGAGCTGTACAAACAAAAGGGTCCCGCCTGTTACGATATTTGGGCGCGCGAAGTATCCTAGAATAGCAAGCTCCAAGTCTTGCTCGCTTCATGTTCTTATCAGTCACTGAGCTGCAATGATGAGCATCTGTCACCTCTCGCAGCGTACAGCTATTGATTGATGATGTTGTGCTACCAGGAATACTGCTATACTATTATATTCACAATTGACCATGCTGATCCCTTATAGTGATGCAGGTTCAGTGTTGTTCGGCCAGAAGCATTCAAATTCAAATTTGACAGCAGTCATCAAAAACTAGATCAACTAATACCTTTGTTGAACCATTTCTTCAAGATGAGGTGACTTGTGAATGCTCGCATTATCCATCACGATTACAGAGTTTTTTTGAGGAAAAGGATTCATATTATCAAGCAGACTGTCTATGAACTCATTGAATGTCGCCGCCGTATATGAACCATCCAGTACATCAAGATGCAAGATGCTGTCTAGCGAGAGAGCAGGTAAAATTGAATACCTGAATAAAATTAGACTATGATCACAAATATGATACATGAATTCACTCACCTTTGCCCACGGACAAAATAATCATGGCAGCATACACATGTGCCAGTTGGAGACCAGGCCATTGGACGTTTTGTTGTAATCTGATTGGTGGCTGATTCATCGACAAAGACAAGTTGATCTGGGCGGAAATTCTCAGCTATAAATATTTGATAGCGATCACGAGTACCTTCATTGCGCTCGAGCACAACTTTAGACACCTAGTAGAGGAGATAATCAGGATAAAATGCAACTAGTGAAAAACTACATACGTGTTTGCGTGTAAAGCCATGTCTTTTCAAGGTTCATTCTATGGTGACTTCAGAAACTTCAATACCCATTGCCTGACATAGCATATGTTGAAGTTCAAACAGCGACAGGTCTGGAGTGCGCTCGATACACAACAACAGATACTAGTAAGGGAGTTAGCGAAATTACCCCCTCTGCACTGCAGGCTTAGTTCACTTACTGAAGTATCTGCTGCTGTGAGCAGACGAGGACGTCCACTCTCCAAGGGTTTTCGGACTACAGAGCCTGTGAGACAAGAGAGCTGAAGAACTTGGTTAACAGTTCGCTGGCTTGTGTGAGTAGCTCGTGCTATGCTACTAGATGACATATGAGCAGACATGGTCACCCATTGCTGTTTTACAGCTGCTGGAATGTGACGGCGGTTTTCAGGCATGGTGGTAAGTAGAGTACTACAATTGTGTCAGGCAGCGGCCCCGTCGGACAGGTTGCCATTCTAGGATACTTCGCGCGCCCAAATATCGTAACAGGCGGGACCCTTTTGTTTGTACAGCTCCACAACTAAACAAAAGCGGTGAGGGGAACAAAATGAAATCTGGCCTATCGATATGAAAGTAGCTGTAATATGATGTATGGGCACATGAGTGGCGGCACTGACCGCAGCGACCGTAGCGAACTGACCTGCAGTCCAGGCTAGATGAGGGCAGGTCAGATTACTGCCGTATGACTTGAATTGGTGGAATATATAGGTGTAGAATTATTGTCATGGCGACCATCAACTAAACACATCTTTCACCGAAAATATCTTTGTCTTCATCACACACTACTGAGCAACTTGCAACATCTCAGGATCGATCCGCGCATCGCATTCATCCATATTCGCGGAACCCTGTCGCACTATACACCTCTTCGCGTCCTTCAAGTAGCATGATGTCACAGGATGACATCGATAATTTCATCTATGAGACTTCAGATAACAACGAGCCAGCAGCTCCAAACCTGAATTTTATGAAATTATCATCAGAACATCGCACCACCCTCTTGTGGGCGCGCAAAAAAATGGTACAGAAAATGCTTTTGGAGGGTTGGTTGCCACAAACCACGGGCGCAGAGAAGGAAGACCTCAAAAATTGTGCGAGAACTTGTGTGAGAGAAGGAAATGATAAATTTGGTAGTGGTAGGTGCTCGTTAAGTTCGGCATCATACTCCACTGATTTTTGCGACAACCAGATATAGCATTGACGGATGAGGTCCTCGAGTTCGTTGTGGAGTTCCTCATGCAAAAGCGGAGAACACTGGCCACACAAGGGGAGACATATATCAAAGACTATGGCATTGAGACGTCCATATCGAAGGAAGACCAACAAATTTTCCTGAAAAGGCGCAGAGATGAGCGATATGACTCCTCAGATCTGTTTAATCACTTTTTGCATGGCTTCAAGATAAACGAAGACGCTGGGACGCCCACCGTTATGATGTTCGCGAACCCCGTTGTGGTCGACACGCACATCAACCACTTCTACTGCGACCCAAACTCCCCACTTTGGGATGACACCCTTAGGCCGCAGGTCACCACAACACCTATACCTGGACTAGCAGTAACGGTCGCTGCAGCAAGTAATATGTTGTTTAGTATTCCTTCACTAATTTGCTTGGTTTTTAGACAAAACATGCTATTGATCACAAGGTCGAAAGACACCCCTCAGGGATCGAGGAGGTCATACGCTTCAACGCAAACCCCTTCGCCAGCAACCAGCGCCCTGAAGCGTAATACTACTCCAGCCCCCTCCAGACCAATGCACCCGCAACCGCCACCCCATAAGTTTCAGTTAGAAGGGCCATCATCAGATACTTGCTACCCACAGCAGGGTATGGCTACTGACGAGTTGTTGAACCAGCAGATGGGTCTCGCTTACTAGGAAGGGTTAGCGAAGAATGCAGGAACTTTCTATGATTTGGACATATACTCGAACCAGCCAGAACCATATTACATCAGATAGATATGGGACCATGGGTCAACTAGTCAGATACGATATACTCTTTTGCGCACCCATTTAGCTTGGAACTCTTGTGAATTGACCGGTAGAATAAGATTCAGGTCTGCTTCGGCGCTATGAACCCAAGTGGCAGAGTGAAATATTGGACAATTGTTTTGGCGTTACCAAGCAGATGTGGCACGTCGAGATCTAAGAGCGGCATGCCAAACGTTGACGTTCGACAGCCCAGAATATTTGACGTTTGCTTTGAAAATATGAGAAAAGAGTGGCATGTCAAACGTTAACGTTCGACGGCACAGAATATTTGACGTTTGTTTCAAAGATATGAAACAAAGGTCTCCAGAGGGCAGGTGCGAGGCTGAGTACAGTGGTCCTCCAAAAGAATGCCAGACCTGCATTGACCACTCAGTAGTCAGAGCGGAACACAGCAGAACACAGGAGACTCACATTCAGCGACAACAGATACAGACTTCGAAGACTTCGCTCAGCAACTCTCTGGCTGCATCAACATCCGCTTCAAATCCTCGCTTCGCGAACCACGAGAGCAAAGCAATGGTGAGATGGAGCTGGGTAGCGGTTTGGTCCGAATGACCAGCGGAATGCAAGTCGAGGGCACTCTGAAAAAGATAGATAGGTATGTCGAGGTATCTTCCGCCAGCTTGGCAACTGACAAGCAGGTGTATGGCGGACGATAGGTTACGGTTCGATTTGCCGATATGACGCAACTTATTTTGAAGTCCGACCAATGTTTGTTCCGAACTTTATTGGTATGTACCTATTCACGCTATGGTCCTGTCACAAATCAGTTCTACGCCAGTCTGCGGCGACTCTGCGCGCCGTGCTCACTGAGGTAGATCTGCAGCTGCTGGCGAGCATTTTTATCAATATCGCAACATTAGTGGCGAATGAATCTATCCTTGGGATTCCTTCCCTAAGCTCACTGAGCAGCCCTTACCCTCCAGGATATGCGACTCACTCAGGCTGCGCAGTGCTTCATTCCCGCTACGACAGTAGTTGGTGTTGTGTTTCTCACTGCGTATATTGATCTTATTCGTCGACTGTGCCTTTAGTTGTTATCAAGTCATTGGACCCTTCACTGATATTCCTACTGTTATTTATATTAACGATGAGTAGAGATTTCTCCGTGCTATCGTCTTTTCTGCATGACTGCATTGTGCTGCATTTTGTTTCCAATCATAATGGGGTCACCGTGGAGTTGACATCTGGTCCTGCGCGCATTCCTACTATCGACAGCTGGTATAATTTTTAACAGACATTTCGACCGGTCTATCTAGCCTGAAGTATATTCTCACTGTCTTTTCTCCTTCTGCCGCATCCCATATGGCTTTGAGACAGCATGACAATCATGTATGGTCTTATTACGACGATCAATATCATCACAACGGCTTGCAAACTCTGTCCGTATCTGTACTGACCCTTGTTGCCTCCGTTGTGTGCAGAAGAGAGCAGAAATTCGTATGAAGACTGCTGGGACCTTTGAGCTCGCTGCGCGACACGATGACCTCACATAACTCACGTTCAAGTACTCAGATCGACACCGTGTTTCGCCGATACATGAACTGGTAATGATTGCAATATGTAGGCAATGTAAATATGTTGAGAATACACTGTCTATAAACTAGAGTATGGTAATGGTAGTACTACTCGACATCTTCGTCAGATGGCTCAATGAATTCAGAGCTCTTGGGTGCTTGGCACGCTGTGGAACGGTTCTTTTTGCCTTCTTCGACATCCTCTGGATTTCCTGGCCAGCCTGTTCTGTAGTAACCGGAGCCTTGCGCTTCCAAGGAACTCCAGAGTCTAGTGCTGCCGTGGTCCAGTTCCGAACCGTGGTTCGAACCTGACCATTGGTCAGGTTCGTCCTTGGTTCGGTCCATGGTCCAGCATTTTGCACGGACCGAACCGGAATGAGGTTCGTGGTCCGCTAACTCCTGTGTGGTTCATCTATAGGTTCGGACCTTCCCAAACCGTTCCGAACCCCGAACCGAATCTTCTTTGCAACGCCTTCAAGGCTCAATCACACGCTTCTCATCATTTTGACTTCTCGATTCTCAAGATTCGCCATGGTCACTTTGACCTTTGGCATTCTCAAGACTTTTTTCAACTTATCCTGTCCGGAGGTTCGCATCCCGCACACCCTGCTGTCCGATAACGCCTACCTGTTCAATCAAGCTCAAGGTATGACTTTTCCGTCAAATCAAGCGCAATAAACTGATTGACATATTATATTTCTTAGGATTATTCAATGCATACTATGAGTTAGTAGGAGATTGGGTATTCGCATATAAAGGGATCAAGGTGAGTGATATATTTTGACTACTGGTACAATGTCTGAACCTGAAGCACAGTGTGCCCTCAACCCAGACGGGTCTCTAAAGGACGCCAAAGACATCGTTTTTTACAACAATCCTGATGATGCCGTCCCCATTTCCGCTCCATCCTCCTCTGCCCAGCCACCCACAGACGCCTTCTCTGTGCTACTGCAGACTGGACGCAAACCAGTGCCACTTATTGCCGGCGCTCGACGCTCCATTCGTGCCTCTAAACCTTCTGCGCGCCTTCGTGATTCCAACAACGCTTGTTCTTCAACAAGCCGCAAGCGTGCATTATCCAGTGCAACTGAGCAACTAGTTAGGAAGAAGGTTGTGTTACAGCTCTCCGCTCCATTATCTGACGACGACACGGATATTGATACTGACCACGGTGCTGGTCAATCGGATGAGGCCGAGGACGAAGGTGTACCAGCACCTGAGGATGAACCTGAGGACGAACCCGAAGATCTTCAAGACACCACCATCCGAGCCGCTTTATCAAAGAGTGAGCGCAGCGCTGATATTCGAACAATCTTCACTCGCGACGACAAACATTGGGTCTGCAGACCTTGCAAGGATGCCGGTGAACTTGAAAGCAAGTCTTGCTATGTTTTTTTTTCCTGGCTGTAATTTTTTTGCATTCGGTTTGCGTTCAGACAGAGAAAAAAACCGAACCTGACCGCTGCGAACCGTTCGCAAAGGTTCGGTCTAAGGTTTGTTGAAATAACTAGAACCGAACCTTGGTCCGGTTTTTAGTTCGTTGAAATAACTAGAACCGAACATTGGTCCGGTTTTTGGTTCTCGTCCAACCACCTCTGAACCGAATGGAACCGGACCGCAGCAGCACTACCAGAGTCCGAACACTTCTTGCATGGCTTGCGAACAATTTCGCCAGCTGAATGGCGGGTATCGAGTTCAGCTGCATGGGATTTGATTTCTGCCTGGGATAGAGAGGTCCAGTAGCAGGTATGACTCTTGAGTGCATCTCGAAGTTTCTGAATGTCGCCAACTGTCCCAATGTTCGAAGGACTAATGAACTTGACCCTGTGGGGCCATTCTACAAGGCGTACTCCATATGTTTCCACAATCGCAGTGTCATAGTTATTGTAGTTCATCACAATGTCCTTTTTACCGGTCACTGCAACTGAAAACAGTGTTAGATGGGACCAGCGCATGCAAAATAACATAATCACTCACACAGCCCACGGAGGATAAATTTATGAACTTGCTTTCACATTGTCTCCAAAGAGTCTCGCTTGTTATGATCTGCACGACATTCAATGTTGATCAAGTAAGGATATAACATGCAAACTTACTCTGATTTTGTGTGCATGCCCATTGTTCATATTGACGCAAAAAATCTGCCATCAGATGCTCATAAACATCTTCCCAAAAGTCTTCTGTATTATCGGTCCCATGCATTGTGGTTTGAATCATGTCATTGATGTGACCACGAACGACAAATAGTGTCGCATACACACCGGTCCGAACACGTAGGTCATCCAGCTAAGTATGAGTTCAGTTGGTTGTAGATGTAGTCAGCAGTCAAAAAAAATTAAACATACCCCTTTGACAAGTCTTTCCGTCGTGGCTACCACATCTCGCGCAGCTGCGGAATTGTTCGCACGGACACTAAGTCCCTTCTGATCACGATGCTTATTGAGGGCCTGTATGTAGACTGCCTTTTCTTCTCTCGTCAAATTCTTCATTTCAGGATCATTCAGAACCATTTCATGAAGCTCAGCCAATGTGTAGCGAGACCCTACAGGTTTGTCTGATTATCATAAGATAAGCACTGAGATCGCATTGAGAACATCACAAGACTTACCCACATTCAGCTCCTTTGCCTTCGCATGAATAAGCACATTGATCAACTGGGGCTTGTGGGACTTGTGGTAATTCGTGTGGACACCAATTATATCATTTATGTACTTTGGGTTGATATTGTGAGTTCAGGCGATCACCTTGATCTTCACCCTCTGCTCATCAAGGAACTCAGAAATACCATCATGTAAGTGTTTTGTTGTCTCTTTCTTCTGGTCCCTCTTAATCTTCTGGGATGCCTTTTGTGCATCCGTCAGCTGAGTTGGTGGCATCTGATGATGAATAACAGGTCGTGTGGGGTTATATGTTGCCCAGGTAGATGCATTTGCCTCGCAAAGCAGCCCTGCACAAGTGGGACTCAGTGGGAATTGATCAGAGGTCAAGGTTCCAGATGGGTCATCCCAGTTATTTGACAGGGAAGAGGCAAAATTAGAATCGAAGTCATTAGTGGGGTTCAAAGTAAACTTTGGGAGGTTCTGAAAATGTGGAAAAGGTTGACTAATTTCTTTCAGAATCTACAGAATGTTTGGCAGTGCTAAGCGGAGTCTGAAATCCAATCTTCATGCTACCCATACAGGATGCCTCCACAACATCTGCAAGTATGACATTCAGAATGCCTCAAGGCACGCATCAAGACTGCTAATAATTTACAGATTGCTATGCAAAGGCCCTTGCATGCTAGTAGGGGAAGAGGGAGCATGACTCGTGGTACGAGGGGATGAGGAGGGGGTGTAGTACTAGCAGCATCCAATGCCACTCAAGAACCGCCCATTGCTACTGATTTTATGACTACCACTACTGCTATGCCAACAACTCCCACTCCCATCAGTACTACTACTGCTGCCAGGGTTACTGTCCAATGGGAGATGCAAGAGTTCAATCACACCAATGTGCTCATACAGTTCCTTGAAACACATCCTGCCGACTGCCGTGTACTCTTTAGTGAATCCAAAAAACCACATGATCCTACTGTCAGTGAACCCGACCCTTTGGGGAGTCAAAAGGGTCGGATCTGGGCAGCGATAGCTCAAACTATTTTTGCAGAGGATAAAGAGTACCACATTATGTATGCTGAAGACAATCACAAGTTTGCACTCGCAGTGTGTAACCATATCAATCAGTGCATATTTCCCCCCTCTCTTATGTATTATTTAACTGATGAATCTTAGTCTTAGGAACAAATACAAGAAACATTCATTGTGCTTGCTTTCATCAAACCGGTGCTGGCATCAACCCACTTGATGCTGCCGGTGGAAAAAATCTTCAAGGTGAGTTTTTAAATTTAAATTCATCAAGTTACACTAAAAAAACTATAGAACAAGTTGTAGCTGACTTTCCTTGGTTTGATGCCCTTGATGCACTTTGGAAGGGAAATCCGGTGTTTGCACCCAAGACGATTTCGTCTGCGCCTGGTATTGATCATGCACGTGAATATGGCTGCCCTTACCAAAGGGAAGGGCAAGCAGACAGCACCCCCTGCTGCTGATCCATATGACTTCATTGGGGACACTGAGACTGATGTCCTGGAACCACCTCCGCCTACCCAAGGGAAGGGTAAGGAGAGAGCTCTCCCCCTTCCCTCCCCTGACAAACTAATAGACAAGACCCACCCTGACCATCCCCCCACATCTCTCATGTCGAACCTTTTGTCTCCAGTGCCCCTTATGACAATGCCAATGCCGATAAGGACATGGACAGCCAGCGATGGGATGAGATCGGGGAACAAGATGACAATCTGGAGCTGGCTGATCAGGAGGATTTCGATGCTATCCAGCAGCATCTTACCAACAAGCGCCCTTATCCATCCCCCTCCCCACCCCCTACATATCCTCCTTCCCCTAATGTCCCCTCTTGCAGAAAATTCCAAATGCACGTTGATTGTGTTATCAATCGCAGTGCCATCTGCTCACCCAGGTCGCTATCCTCTCTCATGCAATCATCTCCATCTGCTGCATCATTGTCAGCTTCGCGGATCACATCAACAGCCATATCAGCTGTTCACAAACCAGCCTCTCGAAAATCCTCCTCGCTTTCGAAGCATGTTGATACAGAGGTCAAGGATGTCAAGGGTCAGGTTCAGTCACTTGCTGATGGTGTGAGTTATATATATACTGCCAAGGCAGCTGCCTCGGAGTATAAGATTGCAAAGGTTAATGCTAACCGACATCAACTCGACATTGAATTTTAATGTGAGCAGGCCAAGAAGGAACGCAATGAGGCCACTGTCATCCACCAGCATGCACAAGAGGGAAAATCATTGGAACTCCAAGTTTTCGAGGCACAGGCAGAGAAACGAGCTGCTCTGCAGCTTGAGATTCAACTCCTCAAGTTGAGGGGGGGGTGTAGCCCCAGCATATGAGTGAGCGTGCCATTGTTGTTGCCGTCATATCACTGTCGCCATTGTATCACCATCACCATCGTCATTGTTGTCATCTCGTCTTGTCACCATCATCATCATCATGTTTGTCATTGTGTGTGTAGTCTTTCTATGTTTTTTGTTGTACATGAGGACCTACATATGTCTACATGTCATTCTTATATGTCATACATGCCTCCTATTTTTCTATGGCAATACTTCCAGTACCTGTTGTCTTGTCTTGTAGGATTCCTGTGTGAGCTACTACCCCAACAAATTCTGCATCAATCTTGCACGAGCTGCATGGCCAGGGGTGCCAACATATGAAGTGTCACCTACAAGGCCCACATCAAGGTCTGGTAGCTCTGGGGGGGGGGGAATAAGGTCTCTTCCCTCAGCTCTAAGGGCCCAATCAGAAGTACTACCTTCACCACTAAAGATGTTATGATGTTCTTCAAAATGAATGATCATATTATGAAGGATGATGTAACACATCACCCAGTAGGAATGGAACTGAAGCTGGTCATCATTTTGCAATGGGTGTCAAAGCCCCCAAAGAGACTGGAAGCGGCCTTTGAGAGCAGCAAATGTATGTTCTACACAAACATGGATCTAAAAAATTAAATCAAACATCAGAAAGTTAAATAATAAAATAATAGATATACCTTAGATAGGATAGTGTTAAAAGCCTTCTGCTCACTGGTCAAGGCCCCATTAGGAGGCTTCTTGAAAGGGGGAATGCACTATGGCTCCAGGGGATAGGCACTATCTGCCTAGATACAATGATTATCTCCAAGAAGTGTTGCATGCTGTTGGAAAACACAAGTGGATTGGAATGCAAATGCATCATGTGCACTACCAGTGTGGCCAATAGAGTAGTCCACTATAGTGAGATTGTGAGGCAGAATGACTGCCTAAAATATTTTTAAATCAAATAAATAGGTATCAAATAAGAAATAAAACATACCTGACAGTTAAGGGAGTATTGAAACTTCCTGGTATACAATGACTCACCATAGTAACCTGGCTTTTGATAGAGGTTAAATAGTGAGCCATTTACTGCCAGAATACCATTCCTCCACTCTGGGCAGGACTTGGACTGAACATAGTGACGGGCACGTGCAGCCTGAGTAGAGTTAAGAGCAGGGAAGCAGATAAAATTATCATGCTGTCCAAGGAGGGCAGTCATGACACAATTAGTGCAGTTAGTGACAGATCCAACACTAATGCCTGCCCACTGGCAGATATCCTGGTTTGAAGCTGCATTGCCATAGTGGCCAGCATGATTAAGAAAGATGGTGAGTTGCACAGCAACAGGGAGTTGTGGATTATTGGACTGATTGTGGAAGACAGGGTCACCACTAATTTGTTCAAGGATATCATTGAATATGTCAGGATTGACATGTAACTTCTACTGGAACAGCTCAGGATAGTGGGCAGAAAAGTGGTCAAGAAGATGGATCTATGTCATCTTAACCTTATAATGGACAATAAGCACTGATCCAAATAAAATAAAAATAGATCTTCACCCTATCTCTAAGAGTAGTAAGTGAGCCAATGATCTGAGCATATTCTTGATGAACCAAAATTGAGCCATATGAGGTGCCTGAACCATCAGATGTCTCAGACATAGGGGAGGGCGGTGATGGGCCCCTCATAATGCTGTCCTCTGAGATAGAGGAGTCAGATGAGCTAAGGTCATCTTCTGCTATTGCATGCTGAACCCAGGCCTTTGCGACATCTAAAGTAGTAGTATCTATTTTTTTGAGCAATTCTTGATGGCGAGACTGGTGAGGCCTTGTGGTGAGTGGGCTGTTATCACGCTATCAGCAACTGAGCTGATCTAACTGATTTTTAAGCAGAGTTTGAATTTCATGTGGTGTGCGCTGTGCCACTCAATGAGCACCACCGCTAATGCCATCTAGCATGCCTGTGCTCACAATCTGCTCACAATGACCTAGTCACTTGCCTTGCAGACATGGTCATATATTCCTCAAGGTAAATTCTGAGCTGATCCGAAAAATTGGCTGTATATTGATCAGCAAGGTTTGTCGGCCTCAGAGCCCTAGACCAATGGGTCATAATATGCGGGTCGTCAAAGAGACGCCATAGTGTCCTCGAGTAGTTGAACCTAGTGTGTTTCATGAGTCAGTTTTCATTAACAGTGAACACCTACAGGTCACTCACAAAATGACATAGAAACATCTATGACCCTCTGACTGTTAGCAACCTAGCCAGGCGCTAAGGGACTTGAATGGTGTCTGCAACGGGTGCTCTATCAAGAGCGGCAGCCCATGTGTATCGGTCTCCTAGCGCAGAGTGCGCTAGTTGCATTGGTCGGAGGTGGGTGCTATGCGCTGTCTCACAACCTACGTCACAGAGACGAGGTTCTTGACGACGATCAAAGACGTAGAAGCGATGAACTTCTATGAAGTTCAAATAGTGACAATAAGCTTATGAAAAGCTTATCGAAAGAAGTTCAGGGTCGAAGATCAAGTAGATTCAAGTTAAAGAAGTACAAAGGCTATCTGTGTGTATTTATATGTAAGATTGAAGCGGAGCGCGAATACCTAAGTATCGCTGAATTAAGTATGAAGCCAGATAGCCAATAAGAGGATGCATGCTCATAAACGAGTCAGAGGCATATCAACCAATGAGAATGTGCATGTGCGTGAAGGAGCCATAAGTGCAGAGCCAAAGGTATAAAGGGTACGAGCCAATGAGGCAACACACAAGTTAAGAAAGGTAAACGGTAAAAGGATAAAGCATCACACGATACCAAGACATCCTTGAAGGTAGACAGGGGGTTCCCATGAACTGAGCAAGTGCGTGTGTTGCAGCGCAAGGTAATGCAATGAGTGCAGAGGAGGCGCTTGAAGCGCGCGAAGCGAGAGAGGCATGTATAGATGTGGAGGAGGTAGAGGGCGCGCAAAGAGGACATGTTCAGCGACAATGGAGAAGACGAGCGTAGGCAAGGTAAGGGGTGACAATGGTAAGCCAGACGAGGTATTGGAGGATGAGGGTGGAGGCCTCGTTGGGACAAGAGTAGACGGTGTCGCATAGGAGGAAAAAATGATAGTAGGGGCGCAAGAAGGTGTTCTCATGAAACAAGCTCTACGAGTTGAACACATGCACGAGGAAATCAAACATTGTAACATTGAAATTTGTTGTCTACACACAGCCATTGCTGATGAGGAGAATACTTTCTCCCGCTTACTTAACAGTGTAAAGATACAACCTAACCTGGGCTGTAGATAAACTACCTCCTAAGTTAGTATGTGTGGTCTTGCGCTCCGTCTAGTCTGCTTCACTTGCGAAACAAGAGTGTTCGACCCTAAAGGGGGATGCCTGTTAGTATAGTGAAATCCAAGTCAAACCAGTGAGCGAGAGTAGCGTTGTAGTCAGCGGTAAGTTGCCGCGGTCAGTGATGATGCCGCTGGAACTAGCATTGTATGTAGCGGTGCTACCATAGTTGAGATAAAGTCAGTAACAGTAACATCAAGTGAGCGGTGGCAAGTGATGATATCAGTGGTAGCGGTAAGGTTGCGAGCGGTGCAAAGAAACAGTAAAGAAGGCCGCAGTTCTTTCAGCGGTAAAGTAGCGGTGCATAAGAAGTTCAATAAAAATAGAAATCAAGAGTCCAGCAGTATGCCAGTGGTAACAGTGAAAGAGCGAGATCAATTAATGAGTGGTAAAGAACTTTAAAGACTAAGTCTACTACTGGGTGGTTCCAGAGCTAGACACTAATCCTGACCTATAGTACATGCAATGGGGTAAAATAAGGTACAGTATCATGCGGGGTACACGGTGCTTATATCCTAAATCATATGTATTTGGAATGCTCTAGGCAAGATCAGTAGTGCTCAAGTACAGTAACCGCCATATGTAAACATAGCGCGAGGCAGCTGCGGCATGAGGCAACATGTAATAAAACTTGCCGTGGAATCAGTGATAATGAACATAAAATAAACAACACACCAAATGGAGCTATGCGGATGCGGCAAGGACATGGGAGGACATTGGTACGTGTAACATGGTGTGGCAGTCGGTATGGTGTGCGGTAAGCGTGAGATGCCACCAGCAATGCTAAAGGAGTAAGATGGCCTTTGGACTGGTAGATATTCCTATAGACGTGAGATGTGCGCCAAAAGATAGGGTTTTGAGGCCAGCGCCAATATGTTCATTACAATGGACTCACTGACAGCCCCATCTTTGGTGCCATCTCAGAATTCTGCAAATGGCATCGTAGGATCAATGCTCATATTCTTGCTCATCTTCAAGATATCTACGTGCTAAAAGGATTTACAGGTGACACAAATGTTGGCGTTCAGAAAGGCTCAATACCTGCAGATCATAGTTCCTCGTCAACCATTGAGGATTTGTTTGTTGATGAGCACTGGCAGCTTGATAGTGATAATAGAGATGATGGGGATGATACTGACACTGATGATGCTGTCGCTGAGGAAATTGGAGGACTTTTGAATTACATAGCTGATCTACCTATGCATGAATGATCAATCAATCATACTTGAACTCATTTTGTAATTAGTTTTGGATGAATTGATCTATGATTTTCCATTACAGAAACAAAAGACTTAGTTTTCACTGATTTCGGCATGATGATTTTGCATGATCGTAACATAATGAACCTTTGTGCTCGTCTATATTGTGTGATGCTACTCATTAACACTGAAATCAACTCTTCATCACTTATCATGGCTCCACAACCACCCATCAAACTGATCTGTTACATCCTTGGAGGAGACTCCCCAGGAATGAAGTCTAATTGGTCAGTAAATTTTGAGAAAATATTGATCAACTCAGCCTGAGATTCAAATTGCTAAATCCTGATCAATCTCTCAGGCCTTTTATTGGGGCAAGCAGAACATCACCTGCCTTTCCAATAGCTACCTATTGTCATATGGAAGACCAGGCTCGCAAGCTCTCACATGCTCAGACTATTATACAACGCATTGACTTGAATCATCCTGAAGTCACCACTCTTGTGCATATGGAATTGAGAGCACTCCAATCTAGTAGTGGGATCCTTGCAGAGTGGGATAGATTCTACCCTGTCGTTTATGGGCATCATGTTGGTATTTACTTGCACTGGTAAGTCTTCAACATTCAACTACAATTCTGTTGTCTGATCTTCATGTTTTTCACATCAAGGGATGATGTTATACCAGAAGTCAACAGACAGGAGATCCGCCACTTTCAATGTGTTGAAACCTTTTTGGACACCCTCACTTATATGATCATGAAAGGCGCATATTCAAATGCCTCCAGTTTACCAGCTGCTGCTGGTATGGACGCTAGATTGTCTTCTGGATCTCCAAGTCATCCAATGTGCTACTGTCAAGGCCAAAGATCGGGAAATCTAATTCTTTCAACAGAAAGGTTTCTCGTACATAGTGTGATATAGTTGACTTAATGATTAATCAGTCTTGTCATTGACAACATCATTTCAATCTGAACTGCAAATCAGCTCCCCCTCGTCATCGTCAAGTCATACCAGTTCAAAGACTAAATCTGTCGCTGGTTCCTGGTTCAAATATGTCTTCTGCTTCATTCGCTCTCTGTCAAGCATTGTCGGAAGCATAGTCTCTCCTGATGAGGAGAATGAAGATGATGATGATTACTCCCCTCCTGGCATCCTTGGCATTGCAGCTGAGAAGTACCTGAAAGCTCATGGCTACAGGTCTTCGGCAGTCTGGAGCATTATCTTTGTGTTCAGGGAGTTGTTCAGTCCCCAAGACTTCACTGGTTATCTGTGTCTGAAGGGAGTGTCTCAACTTGAGGCTGAATATATGTTTGAGCTTATATCTGGGCAAGAGATTTGGTTTGATCAAGACTCCTAGGTGCTAATGAGTCATATTACTTACCTCATGTGTTAGCTGTTACATACTATGCATTGTTTTTTTATTCTCACAGGAACATAGTTTGGTTTGTTTATGCTTTGTGCTGAACCATGACTCGCAGTCAACACCATGCCCTTTGCTACCTCAGGACAACAAAATCCAGTGTTCGTATACCATGGCGCCACCATACAAAACACCATGCAATTATACAGAAGATCGCATCCGAAGTAAGAAATTTTACTTGTCTCACATTCTATTTTATAGCTTTCTAATCTTGCTGCAAGGACCAGCAAGAAGAGCCTCCTCATAGCTGTGTGCAATGACACTGACCACTTACAACGGCCCTTTGTCAATGTTTCTGGGAGCAAGATAGCTTGGGAGGGATATCATAAATTGACTGATAACATGTTTAGAAGAGTGGCACAAGTGATTAGAATGAAAGAAGGTCAAGTAAAGGATTAGAATTATAGAGATTGTGTTGGTCAAACTGAAAGTCAAAAAGTGTCCCAATGAATCACTAAATGAAAATAACCATATATTTGCATAGTGTGAGTGGATTGCCACGCCACAGGGACCACTAATGAAGCTAAGAAGCAGAGCTGTCTGACGTCTTCCTATAGCTTAGTCATATTCTCATGCCCTGACTCACAGTAAACCAATCACATCAAAATCCACAAACATTGGGACACTTTTTGAGCCACTGTATGTAGTTTTTCACTAGTTGCATTTTATCCTGATTATCTCCTCTACTAGGTGGCTAAAGTTGCGCTCAAGCGCAATGAAGATACTTGTGATCGCTATCAAATATTTATAGCTGAGAATTTCCACCCAGATCAACTTGTCTTTGTCGATGAATCAGCCACCAATTAGATTACAACAAAACATCCAATGGCCTGGTCTCCAACTGGCACACATGTACACTGCCATGATTATTTTGTCCATGGGCAAAGGTGAGTGAATTTATTTATGTATTGTATTTGTGATCATAGTCTAATTTTATTCAGGTATTCAATTTTACCTGCTTTCTCGCTAGACGGCATCTTGCATCTTGATGTACTGGATGGTTCATATAAGGCGGCAACATTTAATGAGTTCATAGACAGTCTGCTCAATCATATGAATCCTTTTCCTCAAAAAAACTCTGTAATCGTGATGGATAATGCGAGCATTCACAAGTCATTTTGTCTTGAAGAAATGGTTCAACAAAGGTATTTGTTGATCTAGTTTTTGATGACTGCTGTCAAATTTGAATTTGAATGCTTCTGGCTGAACAACACTGAACCTGCATCACTATAAGGGATCAGCATGGTCAATTGTGACTATAATAGTATAGTGGTATACCTGGTAGCACAACATCATCAATCAATAGCTGTACACTGCGACAGGTGACAGATGCTTATCATTGCAGCTTAGTGACTGATAAGAACATAAAGTGAGCAAGACTCGGAGCTTGCCATTCTAGGATACTTCACATGCCCAAATATCATAACAGGCAGGACCCTTTTGTTTGTACAGCTCCACAACTAAACAAAAGTGGTGAGGGGAACAAAATGAAATCTGGCCTATCAATATGAAAGTAGCTGTAAGATACACCTCTTCCAAACACATCAACATGACATGACATGGCATTATAGTGATATTTTGTGACATTTTGTGACATCACCATCGCCATTGCACTTGCCGCTGACTTGCCTATATATGCTACTTAACATATGTCCTTGATCTCTATCCTATCTACTTGCGAGCCCAAACCTGCCTCCACTAAGTCTTTCATCATTGTCTCAGGCAACACTCAATGTCCACGGAACTTCTTCTATGCCCATGCTGCCTGCTTGCCATCAAGACCCTTTCTGTATGCATCCATAAATATTAATGAACAGATTGAAAAACTAATTGTATAGTGTTAGTATGACTCAATATTCATGTGTTTGGATGACTTACTGATGAATGGCTACCAGTGGGACAGAATCCAAAGCCTGGAGGACATTGCATTCAAGATCTGCTTTCTTTGAAGATGTGGAATATTCTCAATAGATCTATTTTGAGTATCCCCAGCACTGCTCTATGAAATTAAGCTCACAGTGGAATTTAGGGAAGAAAATTGCTTGAAATCCATGGGTCTTGCAGGCAGTCTCCAGCAATGACTTGAGACCCATGAAGTCAGGCTCATTATAGAGCATTCATCGACAGCAACAATGAATGGCCTCCTTTCTGCACTGAAACTTTGGCCACTCTGCCCGGATCTTTGCTGCTCCTTCATAGCCTGGCTCCTCAGGTATCACTGCCATTCCTTTGAAGACACCAGCCAGCTGATGGCCTTGTAGGTAATATAGTGACTGTGGTGATCCATCCATGAACTTACCATTGCCCATTGAAACCTTCTTCTTTAAAAGTGTACCATTTGGACCATGGACAGGCTTTCCACTCTCATCAACCATGTTTACCTCTACACCCCAATGATTTGGCTTACAGCTCTCGCCCCAATCAGTGCCATCCCACTGGTGGCCATACCTTGGGGAAAACTTGGGCATATGCCTTGCAGAGAGTGCACCATCTGCATGCTTCAGGTGAGTTGTTGCATTGTCAAAGACCATGACATGATCCTCATTTGAATAGTGTTTTTTGAAGATATCCATCGCATTCGAAGCCTGTTTGAGAATGTCCTCAGAGGTAAAGTAACCTTCGCAAGCCTTTCCAGCTTTGAACAGGACACAAGCACTATCCATTCCATCTGGTGAATGCAACCATCCATAGTCAGGGCTAACCATGTTGGTGACCATCAATGATGCACCTTCTCCTTTGGCATAAGGTACAGCAGTTTCACTTTTGTGTACCTATCAAATTTTTATTTGATCATTTGCATAATAGGTTGACTCATTGTGATTCCAGATTACAACTCGACAAGCTTCAGTACTTGATAGCAGTGGAGTGTCTTTGTTTCCATCAGTTGTATAAATTCGTGTACAAGACAGCAACTCAGCCCAAATGGGAAGGAAAACTGTTTGTTGATATTCCACCACATCAATCCTCTCGTGTCCATCGACAAACTGACCAGTGGGTGTCTTTGACCACCGGTAACCAACATAACTCCAGCACTGTGCTGTCAAGAGGGATATTGTTTTAGTCAGTTTTAACTGTGACTTTACATCTGCTCGGTCAAGATATTCAACAATATCTATCACTATAACATACTTCCCAATCCCCTGTAAATGTAAAAGTGACTCCTGTGTAAAGTCTTCATCTTCCAGTATTGAGGAATTCCAGGTCCCATAGATATTTAAAGGAAGGTCTTCCTGATTTTTGCAATAAGCTTGAGCCCACTGGCAAAGACAGCTTGCTAACCATGGCCCCTTCTCATGAGCATGAGCAGTTTTAAGTGATGCAGCTATCCAGCCATGACTCTTGCTAGCTGGATCAGTATAGTTCCATAGAAACATTTGCATTCTTTCAAGACAGATTCAAAGAAGTAGATCAAGTTTAGGGTCCTTGTGACCCCCACCTGAGTTCTGAGGTGGCCAGAGCATCAATTTCAAATCAGTCAGGGCAATGGTAGCTTCATCAACAGTTGGAGGTGGTATGGATTTGCCAACAAGAGCCGGTGTATGAGTCCAAGGAGGTGCCTTTTCATTTTAAGTGATTTCATCATCATCCTCAAACTCCAAGTCATCATCTTTAGTGACCCTTGGAGCAGGACATGGCTCAGGTACATTTGGAATAGTACTACTTGGCTGTAAGGGACTAATTGTGGTGTACAAAAGTGGTGGATTTGTTGGATAGCTTCCAGAGAAGGGTGCTATTTATAATAACAATGGATGTTAATACATCAATAACTGAAGATTAAATTAAATTTCCTTCACATTTTCTTTACTTGCACTAGTCAGTTTTCTTCTCTTCTGGCTGCTATGATTATAACCACCCAAATTTGCAATTTGTGAGGGTGTTTTGTGATGCATAACAGTTACAATTTGTGAACTTCACTAGTACAATGAATGTGGCAGTATGTACTATTAGTACTTACTTTGCCATGGTCATGCTGCACAGCCACAACATAAGCTTGAAAGTTCAGTAAAAAGCCTACTACTCATTCAGAAATGCAAATCAAGAAAATCTGTTCCAGTCAATTGTCCGCACACTTGGTACGAACAATACACTGGAACAGATTTTCTTGACTCACATTTCTGAATGAGTAGTAGGCTTTTTAACACAAATGTCATGAAAAGTGTTACGAACTGGAGTGGCGTCACCAGCGACAGTGAAAAGACACAGGCGGTCTGCTGGGAGTTCTTACAATGTTCAAAAGAGAACAAGGTGAAAGTACAAGGAACGTGTTCCGAGTACAATCAAGGGTTCAGCCTCAAAGACAGGTCTAAGAGGTATCCGCGAGAATAGAGACTAAGGCTAAGGAGTGCTTAGACTTAGAGACGATTCAAGACGACTTAGGTTGGAGACCTAAGCGAAGGAGATTCCAGGTAAAACCCAGTAAGATTAAAGTAAGGAATCTACTACAAGTACACTGTGCTTAAATAGGCCAATATGTGCGCACAGACCAAGAGAAATGTGGGAACGTAAGTGCGTATCCAAAGAAGGAAGGCAGCTATAATACAGATGAGAAAATGAATAGGGGCACGTCCGATTGTAACATTACCCCCTTTTTACACGTAAAGTCACCGGCTTTACACATCTTGATTCGCATAGTAGACGGGGTCATCACTAAACTCGTAGTCTTCATCAGCAACTGATCCGTCCATCATATACTTCGCTTCTTCTAGACCAGCGCGACGTTTAGAGTCTCTCCTTTTCTCTGCACGAATGTGTTCATCGTCAAGCTGCTTTTCCCAAGCACGGAGTGCGTCGTAAAATCCTTCATCTTTCCAAGTTAACTTGAAGGGTGGAGACCCAACTCGGTCAGGACAATAGAGGGATAAATGAGTGGGCGACCAATATCTGCAAACCTTGCACTGATACTCCGCGCAGTTCTTTTGGCGATGTCCTAGTAATCCACAGATCCGGCACTTCATGTTCTCGTCAGGGTTGGAAGAAATTTTGCGTAGAGGAGACGGGGAAATGATGGGCGTGGGACTGGTGGATCTAGCGCGCTTCTTTCCCTTTTTCTTTGTCATACGTTTTAAGGCAAGGGTGTTCTGTTGTTTAAGCTGCGCTTGTTGGGCGATGGATAACGTGTATGCCGATGCGGGGAGATCTGGGGTAATTGTTCGTTCGGCAGTCGCAAGGAGTTCGGTGGATGAAGAGGGGGAAGTGATGCCGAAGTCTTTTACTAAGACCGGTGAAACAGGATCCATAGGACCGAATGATGGTGGAATAGCCATAGGAGGATGAATATGAAGGTCGCGAAGTCGAGGGCCGAGGGTCACCAACTCAGTGGCAGAAATCCCCAATGATTTAGCGGCCGCATACTGCTCCTCCGTGCATGGTTCATATAGCCATGCTGGGTGTTCATGGGTAACTGTAATAGGCGGTGGTGAAGTTGGTCGTTGAATCGGGGATGGGGTTCGCGGAGAAGCAAGATCACTTTGCGTTTGTTGTAGATCAGTAATGGCTTCTTCCACTAAGTTTCGGGCTGCTCTTGTTTCATTGACGGACTGTTGGATGGTTTCAACGACTTGGTTTGTAAGTTGTCCGATCTCTTGGACAGCAGTGTATAAGCCAGTAAAGGCATCAAGACTAGTATAAATGCGTGAAGGAGAGGGTGCTGGGATAGGAAGTGGCGCATCTTCCTGCGGAGAGGGAGGTCGAGCAACACCTGCTCGACGTTCGGCAATGATATGAATAGCTTCTTCAACATCATTCTTAAAGGAATCGGGAAGAAGCAACATAGCGTAAGCACGAATGCGTTTTTGAAGATGAAGGAAGCGGTGACGGAGAGTAATTTCTGTTGTTTCTTTGGCAGTGGCTTCAATAAGGGCTGCGATGCGAATGATGTTGACGATGAGGAGTGCAGGGAAGGCGCCTCTTTCAGTAAGGATTCTTTCGATCTCGAGGGCATGTCCCTCGCAGAGAATGGCGGCTTCGATGTAGGAGGAGTTGTCGATCTCAGCGGTAAGGGTTCCGTATCGTTCGGTTTCAGAGTCGGAGTCATTGGCGGTAGCGATGACGGGTGTAATGTAGGCAGTGGGGAAAGACATTTCGATGTTGGTAGTTGATCAAGTGCTAGTGCGGTTGATTGACTGAGGAAAGAGTTAGAGGGCGTGTTGCTTCTTATAAGCTTTCAAGATTCGAGCGGAGTTCTTCAAGTTCTTTTCTGGGAGCCATTCGTTATCTCCCGATGAGTATCCTTTCCAAGAAACGAGATAGCGTCGGCGAATGCCGGTTCCTTTGTGAGAAAGAATAGCTTCTATTTCATATTCTTCTTCTTCCTCGATGATGTCAGGTGGTGGTTCGGGGAAGTTCGGGCCGTGTACATCTGTTTCGCTATAGGACGATAAGACAGAAGCGTGGAATGTAGGATGAATTTTCCACTGCGGAGGGAGCTTAAGCGTGAACGTGATGGGAGATAGGACATCGATGACCGGGAATGGTCCGTATCGCTTTGGGGCGAGTTTCCTTGATGGGAGTTTGAGTCTAAGATTAGCGGCAGATAACCACACCTTATCTCCGATCTTCCATGGGGTGTACTTATCTCCTCGGGATCGTTCGGCCATTGTCTGCATTGCAATATTATGACAGGCGATTGCTTCTTCTCTTATCTTCTGCAGAGATCGTACTCGATCTTCTGCTGCGGGAACAGATGAATCTGGGATGAGGTGAGGGATAGCACGTGGTTCATATCCCATCATCAAATAGAAGGGTGATGCATTCCTTGCATCGTGTTTTCGGTGGTTGTGGACGAATTCGGCAATTGGTAAGTGTTCTACCCAATCTTCAGGGTTGTTGCGACAATAAATGCGTAGATACGTCTCAAGTTCTTGATTGAGCCTTTCCGTTTGACCATCAGTCTGCGGGTGGTAAGCCGTGGAAGGAGCGATGACGTAGTCGAGAAGTCGGGCAAGTTCCTTTGAGAAGCGGGATAGGAATTGCGGCCCTCGATCCGAGATAACTTTGTCGTGGAGTCCAAATCGTCGGTATACGTGTTTCAAAAATAGCTTAGCAACGCCTTCTGAGGTGATGGTTTTCAAACAAGGGATGATAATTACCCCCTTTGTAAGGCCATGGTCTACCACGACCATAATACTGTCAAAGCCTCCAGAGATCGGGAGGTCGGTGATAAGGTCGACGGAGATCTGAGAGAACGGGCGAACAGCCGACGAGGGGATAGGCGTAAGCGGGGGCCGAACAGGATGCGTATCCGCTTTCATTTGCTGACAAAGGGCGCAACCCTCAACGTATTTTCGAATATAAGAGCCCATAGCAGGCCACCAGGCTTCCCGTTTCACTAGTTCTTCGGTTTTGAATCTACCGGGATGACCCGCGGTAGGATGATCATGATACCGCGTCAGGATATCGGAGCGATGTGCCGGTGGAATATAGGCGCGATTTTTAAAATAGAGGATGTTCTCCTCAATCTTCCAATCGGAGAGTGCCGATTTCATAGGAGGAAGGCATACTCCATCAAGGGCATCAGACGCTGTCTTGAACACAGGATCGTCGAGGGGGTCAGAGGATGACAGTACATCTTTCAAGTCGGTGTCAATAAGACGAACGAATAGAGCGTCAGGGAGGAGGGTCTGGTCCTCGTTATCGTCTTTGCCGGAATCATAGTCGGGTCGGCGGGAAAGTGCATCGGGTACTGCTAGTTTAGTACCTGCAACGTGATGCAGTTCGATGTCATAGATAGACAGAATCAATTGCCAACGTGCTTGGCGGCGGGTAAGCTTCTGTGCACTTCTAAAGTACAGAAGGTTCTTGTGGTCAGTGAATACCAAGACGGGGTGTGAGTTTCCTTCAAGATAATGACGCCATTCGTTCAATGCCCGGATCACGGCAAGGAGTTCCCTATCAAAGATCTGGTAATTGCGTTCTGCAGGGTTCAAGGACTGTGAAAGATATGCACATGGGTGATAAACACCATTTTCATCAGTCTGTAAAAGAACTCCGCCAGTTGCTACAAGCGAAGCATCGGTAGCAATAGCAAATTGCCGGGAGGGATCAGGATTACGGAGTACCGGTTGGGAGGTGAAGCGTCGTTTTAGTTCTTCAAAGGTGTCCATACATTCGGTTGACCATTCAAAGGCCTTATCCTTTTTTGTTAAGTCGATAAGGGGTCTGGCGATGTCAGAATAATGGGAGATGAACGTGCGGTAGAAGTTGCAGAAACCGAGGAATGACCGAACATCTTTTACAGATTTCGGGATTGGCCATTCAGAGATCCCCTTGGTCTTGGCGGTATCCATAGCAACTTGTCCGGGGCGAATTATCATTCCGAGGTATTCCACTTCGTCTGCATCGAAGGTACATTTCTCCGGTTTCAAGAACAAGTGTTCCTTCCGTATTTTTATCAGAACTCGTCTGGTTCGCTCGCGGTGTTCTGCCATCGTCGTAGAGAAAATCAAGATATCGTCCATATAGATAACCATCCATCCTTCATTGATTTCCTGTTGAAAGGTGCGATTCATGTACGCTTGGAAAGTTGCTGGGGAATTACAAAGACCGAAGAACATAACGTTCGGTTCGAATAGGCCAAATTCCGTGGTAAAAGCAGCTTTCCACCTATCATCAGGATGGATGCGAATGTTGTTATAACCGGACCGGATATCCATTTTCGTAAAGAACTGTGCGTTGTGAAGACGTGCGACAAGGGAAATAGGGAGTGGGAGCGGATATGCGTTCTTGACTGTCCAATCATTGATGTAGCGATAATCCTGACAGGGACGCAGTTCACCGCTTTTCTTTCCCACGAAGAAGAAGCCACTGGCTTGAGGTGACTTTGATTCCGAGATAAAGCCTTTCGCAACGTTTTCATTGATAAACGTTTTGACAGCAGCGCGTTCTTTCTCCGATAACGGGTAAACTTTAGATGTACGAGGAATAAAACCGGGTTTGGTGTCGATCCGATGATCGATACCAGGGCGTTCAGGGGGTAGTTTGTTCAGTCCGTCTTTAGCAAAGACGTCTGTGAAGTCGTGCAAATAATCCGGGACCAATTCTTCGAAGGATTTCTTTTTCTTTTCCTTCTCGTCCGTAGCGAATTCCTGAGCTTTGTTACTGTATTTCGGAGGAGGGGGTGGAATTGAAGAATAGGGAGAGGATTGTTCAAGGTGAGAAGTTCCATCACGTGTCAAGGGTGTATCCATGGATACTTCTTCTATGATCCTCATGCTAATCCCGTCGGTGTCATATTCCACAAGAAATTCTCCTTCTAGTTCATAAGAGGAAATTTCGCGCACTTCTGGAGCATGCCAGACGTCGTGCATAGTGTCAAATTGGTCATCATCTTCGGTTGGGATCAACGAAGGCACGGGTTCTTCCTTATCCGGGATTTCTTCAATCGAAGCTGAAAGAGTTTTCGGGGGAACAAAGAACTTGGACAGCTTTGGTACATTGGTGTCTCGTCCTGGGAGTTCTTCCTCTGTTTTCCTCTTTCCGTGTTTCTGTTCTTCTATTGGCCGTTGTTCAATAGGTTCCTTGTCCGACCCGATGCTCGGGTTCAGATTCATTCTTGCGTTTCTCTGCGCGGGGAATCGGTGATACTGCTCGCGGCAGTTGTACACGTGGAGTGGGTTCTGCGGTACGTGGAGTACGTACTTCTGGTTCTGGATCTTCTGGAGCATCGGCGGGAGAAGCGATGAATGGTTTCGGGAGTCGGGAATGTTGCCATTTGGTATGATGTTTGAATAGTCGGGGCAACCCGTTCTTCTCTCGGTCTCTATCCAGATCGACTTCGATCTCGTCTGATTTGTCTGTCGTGAAAGGACAAGCGTTTCAGCAGCCCAATCTATAATTGGGTTCATTGCTCGTAACCAAGGAATTCCAAGGAGGATTTGGTCTCTCCTTCCGAGTTTGGTAATATTGAATTTTCCATACATGGTTCGATCGTCAATCTTGACCACTAGGAGGCAGTAATGCGTGATTGGTCCTCCTTTTATGAGGGTTCCATCTGCCGTTGTAACTCGAAATGGTTCCTTGAGTTTTCGTCGTGTGATTTGGTGGAGTTTCACAAACTCCTCTGAGATGAATGTTCCTGCTGCTCCGGAATCGATAACAGCGGTAGTGTCGACGGATTTCAAACGAGTACGCGAGTGGAGGGTGATTGGGACACGGAGTTCTTTTCTTTCACCTACAGCACGTACAAGTCTTAGTATTACATTGGGAGAAACATACGTCGAATCTTTGTTTCTCCACATCAAAAATCCTCCACAACCCGTCGTACAGTCTCTTCATCTTCTTCTTCCCCTTTGACTTCGGTTTGTCGGAGCGGGGTCTTCTTCTTTCTGTCAGGACAATTATGGATACGGTGTCCTGTCTTTCTGCATCCGAAGCATTGCCCTTTCTTCATGCATTCGGATCTTTCCATGTCGGAGATTCGATCTACGACCATTGCGTTAGAATCACGGTTCGGAATATACCGTGCATTCCCATAGTTCTTCTTCTTTTGTTGTGGAACATGACGTGTCCTCATGGCGTTAAGCCGATGATGGGCGTTGTCAATAGCAACGCATTGCAACACAACATCTCTGAATATCTCGGAGACATCTCCCGTATTGAAAAGCTTTGTGAGGATACCCCAGTTAAGACCGTCTTGGAAGAACTGGATCTTCGTCGCATTGTCGGTGACCTGAGCCTTGGCTGCAAGTGCCTCAAAGTCAGCGACGTAGGTATGGAGATCTCCAGTTCCTTGTTTGAGATCTCTGAGGCGTGTAAGCGCGGTCATTCTGGTATCCACTGGTTGGAATGCTTCGTTGAAGCTCTTCATAAAATCCACCATCGTCCCATAACCAACTTTTTGTCCCGAAGTGTCGGTAGATTGGGCGTGTTCAAGGAATTGTTCCTTCCATGACTTGGCGTTCTTCTCGGTCATAAAGGATGTTATATAGATGATCTTCTGCTTGTCGTGGTGTAAAGCTTTTCATTGATGTCAAAGTGCAAGTTGCACGACTGGATAAACTCGTGAGAGTTATCACGATCTCCATCAAAACCAATCGGTTGACCGATCTTGTATTCGAATTCTTTGGTCGACATGGTTGATGATTCTTCTGATGAGTTATACTTTCTCGGTGCCTACACGCGCTGTCTTGCTGTCCGTTAGGGCTTTCTTCTGTCAGAGGGCTTCTCTTGACAATCTGCTCAGCGTATGCGTACGCTAGTCTGCTGATCAAAGCGATTAGGGTTCAGGGTCGAAGACTTGATAGTCGACGATCAAAATGACTTTAATCTTTTGTTACGAACTGGGAGTGGCGTCACCAGCGACAGTGAAAAGACACAGCGGTCTGCTGGGAGTTCTTACAATGTTCAAAAGAGAACAAGTGAAAGTACAAGGAACGTGTTCCGAGTACAATCAAGGGTTCAGCCTCAAAGACAGGTCTAAGAGGTATCCGCGAGAATAGAGACTAAGGCTAAGGAGTGCTTAGACTTAGAGACGATTCAAGACGACTTAGGTTGGAGACCTAAGCGAAGGAGATTCCAGGTAAAACCCAGTAAGATTAAAGTAAGGAATCTACTACAAGTACACTGTGCTTAAATAGGCCAATATGTGCGCACAGACCAAGAGAAATGTGGGAACGTAAGTGCGTATCCAAAGAAGGAAGGCAGCTATAATACAGATGAGAAAATGAATAGGGGCACGTCCGATTGTAACAAAAAGTCATGAAATGTATATGTATTTGCATGAGGTCTATCTTAGGATGAGTTGTCAAGTGGGAGTTAAAGACTTTAGCCTGGTGTCTATCAGAATGCACTTTGACATTCATTCATGGATGGTTTCTTCAGAAGTTCACCGCAACTGATCTTAGTCAGGTGGTTGCCACAACAGAATCAGAATCTGTTTCTCTTGGACTGTGCAGGTTTGAAACCTGCCGACAACAAGGTTTTTCTAATGAAACACACTTGACATTCACTCATGGATGATGTCATATACTGGATCTCAGGCCTCATGTCCACTATGGTCTCCCATTCATATCTCCATACCTCTGGACATCCGCAGCTAGCCTGCTCACCCTACACACATCCTAGTTGACTCTGAGCACAGTATCACCCACCACTGTGTCTGGACTTTCCCTCCTCTGGCATTCTGGACATCTCCACCATACATCTGATCCTTGTCCATGTCCAGTCCAGATCCTGGAACTCTGGACCTCTGGATCTCCCTGCGTTCATCTCCAGACATATTCCTGCGCCACGTGCATTACCCCATTTAGGGTATGTCCTTGTCTCTGGCTCTCGGTTACCTCTGTCTCCATTTTGATAATCTTGTTCATATATATCTCATCTCTGAGTTCATTTAGTTATGTTTTGTCGTACTTAGCAATATTTTTCTGCATTGTTCATACATAGCATTGGACTATGCTTACTGATCTTCTGTTATGTATTGATTGTTTTCCTGTTGCTTGCCTTCCACTTTCTATCTTCATACCTCCTATACTTCTTATGTTAATATAACTCTATTACATTCTCACACTTGGGCTCTGGCCCTTGTAAGCCTCCAGTTCAGGCCTATGGGAGTGTTCCCTAGGCTGGAAATTTGACCCTCTGTTATAATATGCTTTCTGGACTTCATCAGACTCCTGTATTTATCCCTGTTCTCCTCTGGCTCTACTTATGATAGTCTTCCTCACTCCAAACTTCGTCCATAGTAGCCTATACTCTCTTTATGTAATCTCCAGACCTACGCCTCTACAGTAGGGAAATACTTCCCATAGATCCACAGAGCTCCACTCCTTGCTCCTTGCTCCTTGCTCCTTGCTCCTCTGCTCCTTGACCTCTGGTCCTATCCTATCCTATCCTTGACCTCCTATGGATCATCTTTCCCCCTCTGGCAGTCCATCCTCCATTCCATTCTACATGGGACTTGTGTTACGACCATGCAAAACCGGAGATTAGTAAGAAGTCCTGGTCTTACATGGGGTTGTACCAGAGGGTTGTAAGTCAAAGGGGCTTGGCCTCAGCTCGTACGCTGTGCCCCTTACCCGAGTATGTGCCCTTAATTTCGGATGAAGTCCAAGGGAGAGTTCTGGTGGAGTCCGGATGGAGGGTCCGGACGAACTCTAAGGCAGGATAGCTCGACAGAGCTCCGATGGACTTCCGGATGAGCGCGGGAATGCGCCGGAACTATTTCCGGAAGGTAGGAAGTAATGGTAACACTACTGGAACAAGTTCCAAGTTGAACAGATGAAGGATGGTCCGCTGGACAAAGTCCAGGGCAGGATAGGAGCAGAGCTCTGGAGGGAAAGATGACTCATAGATGTCAGAGGATAGGATAGGATGGATCCAGAGGACTAGGGGTCCGAAGGTCCGGAGCTCGGAGGAGCGGAACGAGCGGAGGAGCGGAGGAGTGGAGGAGCGGAGGAGCGGAGGAGCGGAGGAGCGGATGATCGGATGATCGGATGAGCATCACTCTGTGGATCTTAGAGGAAGTGTTGGCTACTAGAGAGGAGTAGGTCCGGATATGGTGTAGAGATAGTATAGACTACTCCGGACAAGGTCTGGAATAGAAACAGACAGTATAAGACTACCAATGGTAGAGTTGGAGGTGAAACAGATGATAGACGGAGATGGACGAAGTCCGAAAAGATTTATATGACATAGGATCAAAGCTCCGGCCTAGGGAGTGATCCCATAGGCCTGAGTCGGAAGCTTACAAGGGCCAGAGCCCAAGTGCAAGAACGGAGATGGAGTTATATAGACATGATAACAGGATACAGAGTAATCAAAGGAATATACAGAAGTAGGAACAATGAATCAGACTAAGGTCTGCAGGAGTTGTACTACAAGTTTATATACTGTAGGAGCATGCCAGAGGGTAAGTACGGATAGTCCGAGGCTATGTCTGAAGCATATGGAAACACATTAGTAAGTACAGCGGGACATAAGGCTATGAACTCGGAGATGAAGCTCGTACGAAATACTTATCAAGACGGAGGCAGAGATCACCGAGAACTGGAAGCACAGAGATACCCAGAGCCGGAGACACAGGTATATTCTAAAAGGGGTAATGCGCAGGTGCGCGGGAATAGTTCGGATATGAACTCGGATCGGATATGGACACGGATCAGATATGGACATGGATTGGATATGGACACGGATTGGATATGGACATGGATCGGATATGGACACGGATGGATATGGATTGGAGTGGATGGGTGGATCAGATATGTGAACTGGATTGTATGGGTTGATCAGATATGTGTAGGTTGGGTGTCTGGATGTCCATGGATTGGATTTGATCTAGACCCGAATGTACAGTATATGACAACTTGTCCCAGTAGTCTTACCCTTATTCCCTGTTCCTCTGGAAATAGTTGCGACATGTTTCCCACACTCCTCTGGTAGTCCATCAGCGCTCTTCTGAGCTGTCTAGCCCTAGATTTTGTTCAGAGTTCCCCTCTGGACTTCATATGAAATTAGGGGCACATACTTGTATAAGGGGCACAGTGCATGAGCTGAGGCCAAGCCCCCATAAATTAGTTATGACCCTCCAGTACACCCCCATGCCAAGCTGGAACTTCTTAGCAGCCTCTAGTTTGGCATGGCCATAACAGATGGCTTCTTTAGCAGTTCATTGTAACTGGTCTTAGCTAGGCAGTTTCCACAACAGAATCAAAATCTGTTTATCTTGAACTGTGCAGGTTCAAAACCTGGTGATGATGAGGTTTTTTCTATCAGAACACACTTTGATGTTCACTTGTGGATGGTTTCTTTGAAAGTTCACTGTAGCCTGTGTTAGCCTCATGGTTGCCATGACAGAGTCAAAATCTGTTTCTCTTGGACTGTGACCTCAAGGATTTTTCTATTGGAACATACCTTGATATTCACCTGTGATGGTTTCTTTGGCAGTTCATTGTAACTAGTCTTAGCCTGATGGTCACCACAACAGAATAAAAATCTGTTTCTCTTTCCTGTGTAGGTTCAAAACCTGCTGATGACAGTATTTTTTTTATCAAAACACACCTTGACATCCACTCATGGATGGTTTCCTTAGAGGTCTATCTTAACCGGTCTTAGCCCCTGTGCAAATTGTTGATGCAATATCGATATTTACTCTATGGTGAGTTGTGCCTTCAGACACATTCAAAACACTCGTTCTTGCCTTCGCAAGTGAAGCAGACTGGGTAGAGCGCAAGACTCGCATACTAGCTTAGGCCATGGTTTATCTACAGCCCAGGCTAGATTGTATCTTTACAATGTTGTAAAGATACAACCTAACCTGGGCTGTAGATAAACTACCTCCTAAGTTAGTATGTGTGGTCTTGCGCTCCGTCTAGTCTGCTTCACTTGTTGAACAAGAGCATTTGACCCTAAAGGGGGATGCCTGTTAGTATAGTCTAATCCAAGTCAAACCAGTGAGCGAATGTAGCGTCATGGTCAGTGGTGAGTTGCTGCGGCTAGCGAAGATGCCTCTGGAACTAGTGTTGTATGTAGCAGTACTACTGTGGTTGAAACAATGCTTGGAATGTAGCATCTAGCGAGTGATGATGAGCAATAATGTTAGTGGTAGCAGTAAGGTGCAAGCGGTGCGAAGAAACAGTAAGGAAATCCGCGGTACTTACTTTCAGCAGTAAACTAGTGGCGAGCATGAAGTCCAGTCAAGATAGGGGTCAAGAGTCTAGCAGTATGCCAGCGGTAATGGTGAACGAGCGATATTGATTAATGAGCGGTAAAGAAACTTTAAAGACTAAGTCTACTACTGGGTAGATCCAGAGCTAGACACTAATCCTGACCTATAGTACAGTGAAAATCAGGTACTGTATCATGCAGGGTACACAGTGCTTAGATCCTATATTGTATGCACTCAGGATGTGTTAGGCGAGATCAGTAGCACTCAAGTACAGTAACCACCATGTGTAAACATAGTGCAAGGTATCTGTGGCACGAGGCAACATGTAATAAGACTTGCCGTGGAATCAGTGATAATAAATATCAAACACACTACACACCAAATGGAGCTATGCAGACGAGGCAAGGACTTGGAAGGGCATCGGTACGTGGAACGTAGTGTGGCAGTTGGTATGGTGTGCAGTAAGCGTGTGATGCCACTGGCATGTGCTACAGGGGTAAGATGGCTATGGATGAGTGTTAAAACATAGGGTTTTATGGCCAGCACCAATATTTTCGTTACATCCCCTGGCAACTTTAAAAACTGACTGTCCCTTGTCAACTATACTGCTGGTAAGGGCCTTAGCAAAAATTTGAGCAATATCAAGGTCATGTGGTTCGACACATAAGCAGAATTTGCTGTGTGGAAGTGGAACTGTGGGCGCGCCCTGCTGTGACTGTGGACATTGCAGCAGAGTGTGACGCGGTGTGGTCACAAATTACCATTCCCTACAAAAGGGCCATCGTTGGGCTTCACCACTTTTCCCCATTTTTATCTCATACTATCATGTCTTTGTTTGCTTTCAATCTCTCTGTTCTTGCTGCCCCCGCGCCTATCAAGGTGCAAACCAAACTCACCGTCCCTCAAGACAAGCTGGATGGTCTGATCCTCTCCACTCCTGATGACAAGGAGGAGCTGCTGGAGGAAAAGGACATATGGGTGAAGTCTTGTGAGAAATTCTTTGTGTGTGTTCCTTTCTTTCTTCTATGGTAGCGGTACTAACTTAACTTGGTTTTTCTATAGCACAATGTTGAGGAGTGCCGCCGGGAAGGTGCGGCACATGGCCTCACTCTGGGCTTCACGCCTGGGGAAGTACTGGCGGAAAATTCCATCATGCCTATGGTCAATGCATACCATATGGAGATCGCTGTAGCTGAGAAGGCCGCTGAGGAGAAGAAGTTGGCTGCTGCAGTGCTAGTTGAGCCTGCAGTGGCTGACAAGGGGAAGGGGAAGAAGTGGTCCCTGGAGGAAGAACCTGCAGTGGAGGATGCTGCTGAGGGTGACAGTGAGGAAGAGGAGGAGGAGGAAGAGGCTCCTGCACCCAAGAAGGTAGCGCAGCCCTCCTCCAAAAGTCCTTGGAGGTTGTAATAGTGCAACTGCTGGTGAGTCTTCTTTTCTTCGTTTTGACTTAGCTTTTTACTAATCTCTTTTTAGCCTAAGGTTGGGTGTATCTCCACTGGCAGTTGCTGCCACAAGACTCAGTGTGAGAATTGTGCCAAGTGGGACTACGTCTGCATTGGTGAGCCTAACAAGGTTTGCGACTCCTGTCACAAGTACAAGCATAGGTGTTCGCACAACACCAGTGTAAAGATACAACCTAACCTGGGCTGTAGATAAACTACCTCCTAAGTTAGTATATGTGGTCTTGTGCTCCATCTAGTCTGCTTCACTTGTTGAACAAGAGCATTCAACTCTAAAGGGGGATGCCTGTCAGTATAGTGTAATCCAAGTCAAACCAGTGAGCGAATGTAGTGTCATGGTCAGTGGTGAGTTGCCGGGGCTAGTGATGATGCCACCGGAACTAGTGTTGTATGTAGCAGTGCTACCATGGTTGAGATAATGCTTGTAAACATAGCATTGAGTGAGTGATAACGAGCGATAAAGTCAGCGGTAGTGGTAAGGTGCGAGTGGTGCAAAGAAACAGTAAAGAAGTCTGCAGTACTCTCAGCAGTAGAGTAGTGGTGAGCGGTGCAAAGAAACAGTAAAGAAGTCCACGTTACTCTCAGTGGTAGAGTAGCGGTGAGTGTGAAGTTCAGTCAAAACAGGGGTCAAGAATCTAGCGGTGTGCCAGCGGTAATGGTGAACGAGCGAAATTGATTCATGAGCAGTAAGGAACATTAAAGACTAAGTCCACTACTGGGTAGATCCAGAGCTAGACACCAATCCTGACCTATAGTATGGTAAAAATAAGGTACTGTATCATGCAGGGTATGCAGTGCTTATATCCTAAATTGTATGTACTCGGAATGCTTTAGGTGAAATCAGTAGTGCTCAAGTACAGTAACCGCCATATGTAAACATAGCATGAGGTGGCTGCTGCATGAGGCAACATGTAATAAGACTTGCTGTGGAATCAGTGATGACGAACATAAAACAAACTACGCACCAAATGGGGCTATGTGGATGCGGCAAGGACATGGAAGGACATTGGTATGTGGAACATGGTGCGGCAGTCGGCATGGTGTGTGGTAAGTGTGGGATGCCACTGGCAATGCTCAAGGGGTAAGATGGCCATGGACAAGTGGTAACTCCAGATGTGAGACAAGTGCTAAAAGGTAAGGTTTTGAGGCCAGCGCCAATATGTTCGTTACACCGGTAAGTTCTTTTCCCTTTTTCTACTCTGACTTTAGCCAACTCATTTGGTCTTTAGTTCATTGCAAGAGGGCACGGTCTGCGGCAAAGATGCTGCCTACTGTCACTGCTGCTGGCACATCCAAGAGTGCTGCCGCAGCAAAATTGAAGAAATCGGAGGAAGTCATAGAGGTGACTGACGGTGAGCCAGCGGTGATTGTGTCCCCCCCCACCAGGCAAAAGTTGCTGCAAAGGCACAGCCTGAGGCAGCAGTGGAAGAAGAGGACTCTGAGGAAGAAACCATGGATGTCACGCGGTGCCTGCAGAACTTGCAGGGTGAGGAGAACTTGGACTTCCTGATGGCAGCCCAACTTGAAGATGCCCAGGCGCGCTTCATGCAGATGGAAGGAATGATGAGGGAGTTGGCGGGGAAAATGAACTTCCTCCATGGTTGCATGAACTGCCGGCAAAAGAGGCACTGCTTGTAGATACTTCTGTCCTTTCTCTTCTTTCCTCCTGTACTTGTACCTTAGGTTGTACCATACATTGTACCATAGAATAGTTGCCGCAATGATGGGGGTCCTGGCGGCTCCAATAACAGTGTGAACGCCTAAGTCCTTGGAGGTCCAATAAGTCCAAATGCCTCCATGGCCAAGTCCTAGTGCCAGTCATAGTCCATTTGACGCCTAAGGTAAACAGTAATGTATAGTAAGTGCTTGTGTGTGGTAAGCAAAAATTGAACTGATACTGCAAGTGTGCGAGGTTCCGCTTGTCTTGTCTTCTTCATTGTGCTATCTTCGTCTATGCCTGGGGTAGTGCCACTGGTAAGCTTCAGCATGATATCTCCTGTCCAGTTGATCAATGGGCGCAGTGTGCTGCCTACATGTTCAAAGGAAAAGATGTATAGTACTTCAGCGGTGCACAGTATTCTTTGTTCAATCAATATAGTCCTTCATACCATAATAAAAGTCTGTGTGCTAGTCAGTGCTTAAACGTATGTAAGTGATGCCATGTGGGCATGCATTTGAAAGTGTGAAACTGATAGCCAGTCAAAACATGGTGTAAAGATACAATCTAGCCTGGGCTGTAGATGAACCACGGCCTAAATTAGTATGTGAGTCTTGCACTCCGTCTAGTCTGCTTCACTTGCAAAGCAAGAGCGTTCGACCCTAAAGGGAATGCTAAGTTAGTATAGTTCAATAAAGCCCAACCTGTGGTGCGTGACTGCCATCGGAGGTCGTGAGATGCTAGCAGTGACCTCCGGTCCATGGGAAACTAGCGGTGAAACTAGTGGTAAGCTGGGAATGCGTAGGCAAGCGGTAGTGTGAACAGTAAAACTGCGGTAAGCGTGGGAACTTCTGTGGTAAAACAAGCGGTAGTGTAGCGGTGAAGCGTGAGAAAGTGCTAGCGCTAGCGGTGAAGCGCAGGAAAGCAGTAAAGAGTGGTGGTGCATGCAGCGGTAAAGCAATTCTTAAGGAAACAGTGACTTCAGTAAAGGACTTTATTTCGTAGTGACAGTAGTGGTGACTATTCCTAAGTACCGTGTGTACTATAGGAGGGAAGTAAGGAAAGAGTACAGGTACCTAGGAATTTTATACTAAGGAATAGCTACGGAAATGGAAGGGATAGGATTAACATGCAGCAGACATGTAATAAGACTGCACTACAGTTTACAAAACATCACGTACCAGCGAGACTGGATGGACATAGGATGGACGGTAAATCTTGCTTGAGGATGCCAAATGGGTTCGCAGAGATTGCTGAAGATCATCACTTCATGGGAAAGTTGCCATAGTACAGCCGCTAAGCTGCAATGAGGCTTCCGGAGTGCGGAACAATACCGTTAGATAGGGGTAACGCATGGTAAAGTGTCATGGCAAGGGACGGTGAAGCCAAAAGGTAAGGATAATGATAGCCATGTGACACCTATATGAAAATGTGCCATTTCAAGCTCAGCGTGAGTTTGTTCATCACAATGGGGTAAAACAGAGACTATCATATGTGTGTGGTATTCTTTTCTTCGTTTTTATGAAAAAGTAATGAGGGTGGTATTAGCGAATGTTGGTGGCGGTAGGGTAAATGATTGATGCCATTGAGTTGCTGCTGGCAGGTATACATGCTTGGGTCATTGACACTTTACTTCTGGGGTCAGATTCTTCGTCTGCAATGAAAACTGCGTGATCTGTGTTCGTCCTGCCATAGTGCTTTGCAAGTGTGCAATGGCCTGCGGTACTGTGGGACAAGGGTTGGCGGACAACTAGCGAGCGGTAGGCTGTGCTTTGTCATCTGCTGCCAGAGCATATGTTGGTAGCCAGTAATAGACCTTCTAGCTGTGGTAAGGCTAGGAACACAGTATGGCCTGGTAAGACCACCCTCCTTGCGCAGTAATGCAGTGCTCAACACATGGCAGTAGGCACGTACGGTCTGTGAGTTCAGCTGTATAGCTCCTGTGGTGAACATTTTTTTAGATGTCAGCAGTAAATGTGTGGTAACAGTTTGAGCGGTAAACATTGCTTCTGTGGTAGGCGTCAGTGCTTCTACTATACTATACCTTTCCAGTAATACTTCCATAACTTCTTTGCTATCAGCGCTAGCGGTCTGCAGTACTTTACCTTGAGAGCATTCAGGCTCCGTGACTGTCAAGGGTTCTGTCAGTAAAATGTCAGTGCTAACCAAGTCAATTGCTGTTTTGTTTGTTTCTTCTAGTGAGTGGTATGTGTCGCTGTCTGTATAAATGGTGCAAAGCACAGTTTTGTCAGTGTAGCATGGTTCATTCAGGGACAAACTTTCGTCAAGCACTTGGACTGGCCAGGGTGCCATATCCTCGTGCAGTAGTGCCATAGGTAGCATAGCGGTGTCTCTACTTGGTGCCGTTAACAATAGCTGAACCACCGGTGGTGTGGTATCTTCGAGCAGTAGCGGTACTTGCTCAGCGGTATTAATTTCCAATGCCATAACTTGTTGTTGGTACATCAGTGTCAGAGCATCTCCCTGATAGGGGTCTGCCAGCGGAGCGACTGCTTCAGTGGTAACTGTGCAGTTGAATGAAATAGGACCATATTCTGGATACAAGTGCAAGATGGTGTTAGCAAAGTCTACAAAGCTGTTACCATTGTGTTCGTCGAGACATTCCCATACTTCTGCTTTGTCAGGATCTGCATAGTGTATAGCCGCCTTGATGCATGCTTTATCAGCAATGCCGGCCAAGTCTGCCAGCTCGTCTATGGTAGCAAGGAACATTAGCAATTCTCTGGGGTTACCATTGAAGTATGGTGCCACTGCTGTGCGGCGCAATGGCATGCAAAATCTGTCAGACATACTATCAGTAGCGTAGTGGTGTGGTAATGACTGCAGTGACAAGTGTGCAGTAAGCGATTAAGACAAGAACAAAACTATACCAAAGGACCCCCTTGTGGTAGGCTCCAGTTGTAAAGATACAACCTAACCTAGGCTGTAGATAAACTACCTCCTAAGTTAGTATGTGAGTCTTGTGCTCCGTCTAGTCTGCTTCACTTGTTGAACAAGAGCATTCGACCCTAAAGGGGTGACCTATAGTATGGTGAAAATGAGATACTGTATTGTGCAGGGTACGCTGTGCTTATATCCTAAATTGTATGTACTTGGGATGCGTTAGGCGAAATCAGTAGCACTCAAGTGCAGTAACTGCCATATGGAAATGTAGCACAAGGCAGCTGCAGCACGAGGCAACATGTAATAAGACTTGCCGTGGAATCAGTGATAACGAACATAAAACAAACAACGCACCAAATGGAGCTATGTGGACATGGCAAGGACATGGAAGGACATCGGTACGTGGAACGTGGTGCAGCAGTTGGTACAGTGTGCAGTAAGTGTGGGATGCCACTGGCAATGCTAAAGGGGTAAGACAGTCATGGACAAGTGGTAACTCCTATAGACGTGAGACGAGTGCTAAAAGGTAGGGTTTTGAGGCCAGCGCCAATATGTTCGTTACAATGCACCAAATGGAGCTATGCAGACGAGGCAAGGACATGGAAGGACATCAGTACATGGAACGTGGTGCGGCAATTGATACAGTGTGTGGTAAGCGTGAGATGCCGCTGGTATGCACTCAAGGAGTAAGACGGCCTTTGGATGAGTGGAAACTCCTATAGACGTGAGACGAGTGCTACAAGATAGGGTTTCAAGGCCAGCACCAATATGTTCATTATAGCACCCGCACAATACAGTACCTCATTTTCACCATATTATAGGTCAGGATTAGTGTCTAGCTCTGGATCTACCCAGTAGTAGACTTAGTCTTTAAAGTTTCTTTACCACTCATTGATCAATATCGCTCGTTCACTATTACCACTGGCATACTGCTAGACTCTTGACCCCTATTTTGACTGGACTTCACATTCACCGCTACTTTACTGCTGAAAGTACTGCGGCTTTCCTTCCTGTTTCTTTGCACTGCTCGCTCGACACTACATTTCCAGGCATTTTTTCAACCGCGCTAGTACCGCTACTTACCACGCTAGTTCCGGTGGCACCTTCGCTAGGCATGGCAGCTTACTGCTGACTACAACACTATATTCACACATTGGTTAGACTCGAACTTGACTATACTAACAGGCATCTCCCTTTAGGGTTGAATGCTCTTGTTTAACAAGTGAAGCAGACTAGATGGAGCACAAGACTCACATACTACCTTAGGAGGTAGTTTATCTACAGCCCAGGTTAGGTTGTATCTTTACATCGGTATTTGGCACTCGGCACTCGGTACTCAGTACTCAGTACTTGGTACTTGGTACTCAGCACTCAGTACTCAGCACTTGGTAGTACACAGCACCTGGAACTTCACACTCAGGGAATGTTTCATGCAGTTGTACTGATTTAATAGTGCAGTAGTAACAAGAAACATTGATTCAAAATTAATCTTACAACCTTCGAGTGCCGGTCAGTCCCTGGTTTTGGCATTTGGCACTTGGCACTTGGCAGATTTCAGCATTGATGAGATGCACCATCAGTTGGTGAAGTTCATAGTCATGGATGATCAGGTGAGTTGGTATTTACTTTCTATGTGCCCTCACTAATTGATCTGCAGACAATAAACATACTTGAATGTGTGGAGTTTCAGGGCCTGATATGTCTTCTGCGGAAGGATTTCAATGAGTCAGACATTCCCCATTGCACCAAATTCTGCAAATTGATCATTGTCACATGGCACAAGTATTTCCAGGTGTTGAAAAGTGATCTTGCAGTAAGTGTCTGGTTGTCAAGAGTCCCATCAAGTGTCTTATGTATTCTTACAGAGGGCCCAAGGAAAAATATTCTTTACATCTGACCTCTGGTTGGATCAGAAACTTTGCCTGTTCATGGCACTCACTGCCCACTGGATTGCCAGGGAAGAAAGATGTCAGTGCTTGTCTTGAAGGCAGCCTTGATCACTTTCCACCATGTTCCAGGGAGCCATACTGGCAAATCTCTTGGTTCAATAATACTGTGTCTCCTTGATCATGCTGATGTCGCAATGGATGTCAGTGTTTAGCTGTACTATACGACATGCTGTGATGAACAAAAACCCATGCTGAGCTCAAAATGGCACATTTTCATACAGGTGTCACACAGCTATCATTATCCTTACCTTTTGGCTTCACTGTCCCTTGCCGTGACACTTTACCATGTGTTTACCCCTATCTAACGGTATCGTTCCACACTCCAGAAGCCTCATTGCAGCTTAGCGGCTGTACTACGACAACTTTCCTGTGAAGCGGTGATCTTCGGCAATCTCCATGAACCCATTAGGCATCCACAAGCAAGATTTACTGTCTATCCTATGTCCATCCAGTCTCACCAGTACGTGATGTTTTGTAAACTGAAGTGCAGTCTTATTACATGTCTGCTGCATGTTAATCCTATCCCTTCCATTTCCGTAGCTATTCCTTAGTATAAAATTCCTAGGTACCTGTACTCTTTCCTTACTTCCCTCCTATAGTACACATGGTACTTAGCAATGGTCACCATTACTGTCACTACAAAATAAAGTCCTTTACCAAAGTTACTGTCTCTAAGAATTGCTTTACCACTGCATGCACCACCGCTCTTTACCGCTTTTCCCGCGCTTACTGCAGCTTCACTGCTTGTTTTACCGCCGAAGTTCCCACGCTTTACCGCAGTTTTACCACTCGTACTACCACAGTTTTACCGCTTACACTACTGCTTGCCTACCACATTCCCACGCTTACCGCTAGTTTCACCACTAGTTGCCCATGGACCGGAGGTCACCACTAGCATCTTGCTACCTCCGACGGCATTTTCGCACCACAGGTTGGGCATTATCAAACTATATTAACTTAGCATTCCCTTTACAGTCGAACATTCTTGCCTTCGCAAGTGAAGCAGACTAGGTAGAGCACGAGACTCACATACTAGCTTAGGCTGTGGTTTATCTACAGCCCAGGCTAGATTGTATCTTTACAATGCTCTGACTTTATTTAGCCTGGACACTTCACTTGGAACAATGCAGCAAACAATTGAATGTCCATGCAGGAGCTCTCCCACTTACTCGAGGAATGCCAGATTGATTACAACCTGATCGAAAACAGAATTCCCTGTTTTCTGCATGTGATCAACATATGTGTAAAACATATTGTCAATGACTATACCATGGCAGATTTCTCATGTGTGGCGGACAAATGGGATGTTTGCAGTCAAATTATTGATAAGAAGGAATATGTTGGTGCTATCACTGGTAAAGCTCTTGAACAGGCCAGAAATGTTGTGCACTCTATCCATGCATCAGACCAACGACATGGGAATTTCAGGGATACCATCATGATAGGTGATGAAAATGAATAGTTCCAAGGAGACAAAGGCAAGCCCATAAAGCTCCCTACAGTCAAGCTCCTACTCAATGAACCAACACACTGGGATTCAGTTTATGTCATGCTTAATCATCTATGGAATCTATGTCAGGTAAGGCCTCATCTCACTAAACATTTGTCATGGACTCACAGTTTCCTAGGTGGTTGATTTATTCTTTGAGTCCGCGAATCAATGCTCTATATACAATAAAAATTTGAGTCCAATGGAATGGCATTTCCTACAGGACTTCAAAGTAATTCTGGAGGTCAGTACTAATGTCTTCGCAACCTATGTTGCATTTAATTATGTGATGTCAGTCCCCACACAGAGCTCAGCAATCTATGTCAAGCAAGAGCACTCCCATGTTGGGTAGTGCAGTGTAACGAACATATTGGCACTGGCCTTGAAACCCTATCTTTTAGCATGC
Source organism: Suillus spraguei (assembly GCA_016800925.1). Classification (NCBI taxonomy): domain Eukaryota; kingdom Fungi; phylum Basidiomycota; class Agaricomycetes; order Boletales; family Suillaceae; genus Suillus; species Suillus spraguei. The sequence goes on along the minus strand of JABCPU010000064.1, from coordinate 115,994 downwards.
GTCTCATGTCTATAGGAATCTCCACTCATCTATGGCTGTCTTACTCCTTTAGCACATGCTGGCAGCATCACATGCTTACCGCACACCATACCGACTGCCGCACCATGTTCCACATACCAATGTCCTTCCATGTCCTTGCCGTGTCCACATAGCTCCATTTGGTGCGTAGTTTGTACATGACTACTTATCACTGATTCTATGGCAAGCCTTATTACATGTTGCCTTGTGCCGCAGGTGCCTCGCGCTATGTTTACATACCAGCAGTTACTTCACTCGAGCGCTACTAATCTTGCCTAAAGCATCCCGAGTACATACGAAATAGGGTATAAGCACCGCATAGCCCACACAATACAGTACCTTATTTTCACCATACTATAGGTCAGGATTAGTGTCTAGCTCTGGATTCACCCAGTAGTAGACTTAGTCTTTAAAGTTTCTTTACCACTCGTTAATTGATATTGCTTGTTCACTGCTACCGCTGGCATACCACTGGACTTTTGACCCCTATTTTGACTTAACTTCACGCTCACAGCTGATTTACCACTGAAAAAACCACGGTTTTCTTTACTGTTTCTTTGCACTGCTCGCACCTTACTGCTACTGCTGACATTATTGCTTGTCACTGCTCACTCAATGTTACATTTTCAGGCATTGTTTCAGCCATGCTAGTGTTAGCGACCTAGCCAGGTGCTAAGGAACTTGAGTGGTGTCTGTGACGGGCGCTCTATAAAGAGTGGTGGCCCATGCGTATTGGTCGCCTAGTGCAGAGTGCGCTAGTTGTGTCGGGTCAGAGGTGGGCACAATGCGCTGTCTCACAACCACGTCTCAGCTATGGGTTCTATGATGATGAATAGACTTAGATGCGATGAGCTTCTAAGAAGTTGAAGTATAGACAATAAGGTTATTGAAGCTTATTGAAAGGAAGTTCAGGGTCGAAGATCAAGTAGATTCAAGTTAAAGAAGTACAAAGGCTATCTGCATGTATTTATACGTAAGATTGAAGCGGAGCGCAAATATGTAAGTATCGCTAGATTAAGTATGAAGTCAGATAGCCAATAAGAGGACACATGCTCGTGAATGAGTCGGAGGCGTATGGACCAATGAGAGCACACATGTGCGAAAGGGAGTCATAGGTGCGGAGCCAAAGGTATAATGTTACGAACTGGGGTGGCGTCACCAGCGACAGTGAGAAGACACAGCCGGTCTGCTGGGATGTTCTACAATGTCCAGAAGAGGACAAGGTGAAAGTACAAGGAACGCGTTCCGAGTACGATCAAGGGTTCGGCCTCAAAGACAAGTCTAAGAGGTTCTGCGAGAATAGAGACTAAGGCTACGGAGTGCTTAGACTTAGAGACGATTCAAGACGACTTAGGTTGGAGACCTAAGTGAAGGAGATTCCAGGTAAAACCCAGTAAGATTAAAGTAAAGAATCTACTACAAGTACACTGTGCTTATATAGGTAGATATGTGCGCACAGACCAGGTAACTGTGAGAATGTAACTGCGTATCCTAATAAGGAAGGCATGTGTTGTACAGATGTGTTGAGCATATGAGTCAAGTCATGTGACATGATATACAAGTAAGAAGATAAAGGGAAAATGAATAGGGGCACGTACAACTGTAACATATAAAGGGTGCGAGCCAATGAGGTGACGCATGAGTCAAGAAAGGTAGATGCAAAGGAAAAGATAAAAGGAAATATGACACCAATCATAGTCCAAGAACCAATGGGTTGTGCGAGTGAACCAAAGGGTAGTGCATGTTGAAGCACAAGGAGAGGCGCGAAGTGTGAAGAGCACGCATGAAGCGCGAGATGTGGGAGCGAGCGCAAAGTGCACAAAGAAGGCGATGCATGTGCAAGGGGTAAGCACTTAGCAATAACGATGAAGGAGGCGGGCATAGGCGAGGTAAAGTGTGACTAGGGCGAGCCAGGTGAGGTAGCAGAGAACAAGTGTGGGGGCCTCGTCAGGATGAGAGTAGACGGCGACGCATAGGAGGAAAAATGATAGTAGGGGCGCAAGAAGGTGTTCTTGTAACAGCTAGTACTGCTACATACAATGCAAGTTCCAGCAGCATCTTCACTAGCTGCGGCAACTTACCGCTGACTTCAACACTACATTCACACATTGGTTTGACTTGGGTTTGACTATACTAACAGGCATCCTTCTTTAAGGTCGAACGTTCTTGCCTAGCAAGAGAAGCAGGTCCTTGATTGTCCATAGCATCTACCAGGTGTCCGCTCATCTTTTGATGTCTCATCAATAAATCCCAACTCTGATGGATCATACTGAGCCATGCATGCAATGAATGCAGCACGGAGAGTCTCATTGCATTCCATGGCAATGCACTAGAGCTTCATGTAGCTCACATCAGCACATTTGAGCTTGTGAAAGATTGTCGTGAAATGGACAGATATGAATTGGTTTGTTGCAAGGAGGTGCATGAACTCATCCAAATAATAGTCAGGATTCTGTCTTACAAGGTGAAGCAGGCAATCAACGTCTTCATGATCGAGAGCACTCAGATGACCATGCATTGCTGCATTAGGCTGACGGTCTACAACATCGCCAGTTTCGTGCCAGAGCTTCAAGATTCAAAACCAAGTGCATTTGTAAAATCCGCAGCAATCTAGGATATCGTGAAGGCTTAGAAGGTTCTGTTCATGGAGTTGGATTGCTGCAAGCTTCACATCACAACTGATCATGCGAAATCCCATGCTGTGAGGATGATAATAAGGGTAGTATAAGCCTACACAAGCAAAATTCCACTAAGTCTAACATTTCCTAATTGAACGAAAAATTCACGCCAGTGCCATCCTTTATGCAAAGAGCTGTAATTATTCTAGCATATTTTACTTACGGATCATTAATTTATTCATTTTATTTATTTTGAGCTGGCTTTAACCCTTAAAATAGCGTTAACCGTGGCTATTTTAGCCGGGCCAGGCCATAGATTATATAAGCCAGAGCTACATGATCAGTTCAACTAATTATAGCTCGGGCCACGGCTAAAACCGGCATAAACCGGAGCCGCGGCAACACTAGTGGGGACACGTTAGTTTTGGAAGACGACAACGACGACAGTAATAACTTGGATGACATATCTGCATGTGAAATGTCAGATTACTAGTCCAGAGTAGTTCCTAAATGTATATTCTAACTTTCCTCCACTATGAGCCGTGGCTGAGCCAAAGCCAAGCCATGGCTTTGGCTTGTGGCCTGGCCTGAGATTTTCGAAAGCCAAAGCCGCCTCAAGCCAGGCCAAAGCCGCGGCTTTCAGGCCAAGCCGGCCCAGCACATCACTACCTCGATTGTACGTGTAAGTGACACCATCCCACTGATGTACCTGTCTCCTGTTTGACACTGAATGACGGCAGTGGGTGACCATGCGCAACCTATAGGAATGGCGCGTCAGTGCCGTGTTACATGGGCGTCACATCCGCGTCAAAATAGCTGCCCGTGACTTTCAAATTGATAATCATATGTAAAATCTCGCTTCCCAAGTCTAAAAACCGGCATTTACAAAAGTCATACCCGAATTGACGAAATTTCAGGGGAGAGCTTTCAACTTTCAAGCACTTTTCTACTAATTCTCTACTGGTATCCAAGTTATATCCGTGTGCGGTGGTCAAGTCCAGAACCAGACCTTGAATATAAATCTAGTGCTCCTTCCCAAACTTGAATGCTAGACCAATAGTTTCCCCCTTCCGGTTTCAAACAGACACCTCACTGGCCAGCATCTGCGCTCTCCCAAGACATGGACGTCGATCTTCAAGTTGCCTACCCTGATTTGTGAGTAACAGCTAGTCACTGAACTGGTCTCTCCGTTAGTGCTGATTACCCTCACCCTCGCAGGCCACAAAACGATGATCCTCAAGTCGCAGAGCACAATAATATCAACGCTGACGAACAGCCCAACAACATACCTTTTGATGTGTCCGAGCTTCCACAACAGCTGGCAGCAGGGGATGGACATCACCAAGATGAAGTGCACGTTGCCTTGTACCAGCAGCAGGTCGAGGCTCATCAAGATTACGTGACGAAATTCAATAACACCCATCCTCAGAGTGTCACTCTTAGCAAGCTGCGCGCCATGTACCGTAATCAGGATTCATTGGGTGCAATGGGACTGCTGTCTGGACGTCACCGGCTGATTATTGATGACGATCACACCGTTCCAAAGGATGGACCAAACGTGGTTCCTCGTGTGGGTCCTCATTATATTGACCACACCCTCTACGTCGGTAGTCGTCAAGGGCTGGATGCTGGGTTACCTAAAATCCAGGCCGATCATAATTGGCAGGTGATTTTGGACCTGACGAATGTACACCGCCTGTGGCCTGATAGCAACGTCGCGTGCCTTCCTTTTAACCCAATGGGACGTATGGTGTATATTGGAACCCGCCTACAGGAGCAATTGTGGGTAGCATTAGTCCCCAGAACATTCTTTGAGCCCAATCATCTGGACAATGCGAGAGCTACCTACCCAACGCTCGATGCACCCACTACCGCCCTGTCTCAGCAGCATTCGCTGATGTTCATTATGTTCATTGCCTATGCACTGGCTCGCATGCGTCTTCAGGATATCCATTGCAGTGTACCGTATCCCATCCCTCTCACTCGTGCAGCTGTGAAGCGATCGACAGATATCCTGTAAGTACTTTTCGTTTTCTTCAACCTCATACTAAATTGTCATTTCAAGAGGAAGGGGCGGGGAAAATCACCGTCGTATCATCTTACGACTTGAAGATTTCAAGCGGCTTCATGATATGTTCGGCGCTGACTGGAATGACTGGGTGGACCTAGCACCTCTGCAATGGAAGGTGGATAATTTCCTTGCCAATAATGCACCAGTAGGGGTCACTATTCGGTATGGCCAAAACCAGCCCCTCATCATCAATGGGGCACTGGATGTCGAGCGTCGGAACTGGGAGAACGACCGCGATTATTCATATATACGACAATTTACATTTTCTTTGGCGACTCACATGAGGTGGGCAAGTTACATTTCTCCTTTGCTCTTCAGATTGACTCACTTCTGAAAGTTATCTGGACGTTCGGGAATGGCGCAATGTTAACAACTACCAGCGGGATGAAGATGATGTCCTCTACGATAAATCCAACCACGACCCAACGAGGGCTGAAGTTAACCTGGTGGACCTTCCTTTACTGGACGAGAGAGGGTTTGAGGTCAACGTCTATAACGAACAGGGCTTCAGGGTCCCTCGGCGTGCTCCCGTGCAGTTCTCTACCTGTGGAGCGCTGCTCAACTTACATTCTGTCCATGAACTCTTCCGCCCTGAAGACGATGTTCATGGGAGTGCTCGCAACAAGGCTCCCTTCGACATTTATCCGCTCGCATGCACGAAGACACTTGGTAACATTCAGTCCCGAGGCATCATGTCAAATTTCCTTCCACATCTTACTCGGATAGACAATGGCATCCGCCCACCCCTAATAGATGGTGGCGAAGATGGTGAAGATGACATTGATATAGACGCTCGTGTTTACGGTGCCTCTGTACTCCGCGGAATCAATTGTCAGGTCTACAATGAACTGTCTCATCGCGTCAGGGATGAAGCAAAATTCCACCCTGTTCAACTTGGAATGATCTCTGCAGCTCTATCAGGAACGACGTCCAAAACTATTGCCAGTCGGCGTCGCTGGACACAACGCCTCCAGCAATGCAACGATAGCCTCCCTCACGAGCGCTTCAATGACAAAGTGTCTGGCAACAACCAGCCTCAAGCTCTTCGATTTGAAAATACGTACACACTAGATGTTTATCGCATGAAGGAGGAATTTCGAAATGGAAGGTTAGTTTCCCGCATATCTGCGCGTCGATCCTTATTTTGACCAACTGAGTAGCAGTATATATGACCAAATAATAACGCCTCTACTGAAAACTTGGAGCCATCCTACTGTGCTATCGCCTATTAGAGATACAATCGTTGTCTTCAAGCCAGATGTGCGTGATATCTTAGTTCGTTTCTTTCGTGGGGTTCATTACGGTCTCACAGCGCATTCCCTTGTTATTTGCATGGGCAACCTTTCCTTTAACCGCTTTATTGGAAAAGATTTGGGATACTCATAAGCACACTCTTGTTGATGGTGCAGTGATCGATCCTTGCCTCATTGAGTTCACGTCAATGGTTGAGCGGGCTCTCAACTTTAGCCACACCGGAAATGCACGCGTGTTGTGCAGGAGACTGATGGATAGAGCTTGGATATCAATGGGAATTATACACGATGGATTACCCTCTATATCTGACACCTTTGTGGCAAGCGGATCTCTCACAACCGGAAATCTAGTCATCCGTCAGGAATCCTGGCCGGTGGATCAGGATACGCGTCGTCCTCTCACCTCATCTCGCAAGACTCAGGAACTGACGTACGGCAAGGCTCATTATGAGGTGAACTTTCTGATATCATTTCTCTTTCCAGTCCCGCGCACATGCATTTTCATATGACCAGAAATACGTATCTTTAGCATATAATTTTTTGACAACCTTCCCTGGATAATAAGTGACTAATGCATCCGTTTGTATAGGCGTACGAGGCTCGCTTCACGATTAGACATGCGATCAATTACTTGCCAGCCAGAATTTACCCTCAGATCAGCAATCATTCAATGCGAGTTGCTTGCTATGCAGCGGAAATAGGCTTCAGGGTTTATTTCGATGACGTCAAACGTTTGGTCCAGGACAGTGTTTTGCAGGAGATCCAGCCTGCCCTCGATGGGAATGACAGGCATGCACGACGTACTGCCAATGACAGGCATACAGCCCTCAGCCGATGGCTGGATGAAGAGCACCCTCTTTCCTATTCCAGCTACATCCTGGCATACCTTCTGAGGGCTGTTGTCGATACAAACGATGGGAATAGAAAGCTTGAGCTTACGGGATCTCATCTCGGCAGCAAACCAGTCTCCTTCTTCGTGGAAATCATCGTTAAACAGTGCAGCACGAATCCCACTTCTCGACGTCAACCCCCCTTCATTGCTGGCGGCCATTTTCTTGCTGTCATGCGGGTTGCTATTGATGAGATGAAGCGGTGTGCCAGTCGTGATTCTGTCACTGGAAAAGACGTCGATCTATTTGTCTCAGAGGCCATTTCTCACGTCTGCCAGTCACTAAAGATCAATCACGTCCCATGGTGCACGAATCCAACAGGCGGCGGGGGCGCTCCTTCCTCTAAGATTGTGCACAATGTATGGCTAAACCTGGGAGCTGTTGCTGCCCCAAGACCTGCTTCTTCAGCCTCTTTCCTGACAAGGCGAGAGTCACTTCAAGTCGCTGCCTTGAACTCTTCAGCACAAGTGCAGCTAGAGGACTCCCGCGGGGATTGGTCTGCTAATGATGTACGCCTCAATAATTTCGCGTCCGTGGTGCATAAAGCGGTTTTGCCTATAGAATGGGGCACAAATCGCGCTTCTCTAACAACTAGTCCTCAATATATCATCGACACTTATAATTTCGTACAAACCGCGTTCAATGCCTCGGTTCCCATTCACCAACTGGCCGTCATTATCTCTATTGCCTTCTCTGGTCTGCTCCCAAAAGTTTACCCACCCAGAGTACAGCAGGCTGAGATCCCTACGCCTCACCTACTTACATCGTACGTCCGAAACCTTGAGTGGGTTTCCCGCCCGAAAAAGGGAGTCAGTAACCCGGAGCCGTTCATTACAATGATGTCTACCTTTATAATCGCCTTGTATGAACCGGAGTCACCCATATCTGTCATCCTCCGCTCAAACAAACCTGATATCAAGGATTGGGTCAGTAAACACTGTGAGTCATTCATCTTTCCTCAGGCGTCTTGCACCACTCATGTATACGCTTTCAGCTGCGAAGGGCATCACCACCCTCGCTCTTTGCAGGCTGGGTGTTGCTAAGCCTTACTCTTCCCGCGTTTTGTTCTCTCCAAAGTGGGGACTCGACATCAAGGAGCTCACATCCTCGGAGATTGCTGAAAAGCATGCGGAGGTAATCCGTCTCATAAACACAGGGGGTGCTCATGGAGGGTATGACGCAATCTTATATCTCGCGGGCAGAGGCACGGCGGATCTTCTGGCCAAAAATCTCTATGTCAAGGCGCGACCACTACCTGTTCCTGGTAGCTCTTCGACTTCGTCCGCATTTCCTGTCAAGAGAACCCTCCGTGATTGGGATGATGACTCAAGGGTAACCACTGCTGCGGTTGATGAGGTCAATCGTAAAAAGACGAGGTCCTGAGGCCTATGTTGTTTTGGGTGATTACCTCTGGAGAGTAGATTCTACCACATCGCAACTGCGTTTATTTTACCTCTATGCCGTTGAGTTTTACAGCACAACTTTATATTAAGCCAAAGCGTTTCTGACGTCAGGGTGCTCTGACTTTTGGCATCGTAGTGGCGCCTGTGCATCACTCTCCAACTCCGAACTTGGTTAGTTTGCTTTAAGTTATATCAACACCCATGCCACACCAGTCGGGTATGGGTACAGTATGGGTCACGGATACTGGGGAGAACGAGAGGCCCACTCAATTCCAACAGTTGCCAATACTTAACGCATATGCCCAGCACACGTCGGCAAATGCTAACGTGGCTCGAACATATGCGAACAACACCCAAAGGCGCCAGGATAAGAGGAGTGGAAGTACAGGCAAGTGAAAATGAATGCAGGTGGGCCCTGACAAGTTCAAATGAGTACAGGCAAGTCTAAAAGAGTGTAGGTAAGCATAAATGAATGCAGGTAAGTGCAGGCGAGCACAGACCAATGCAGGCAAACACAAATGAATGCAGGTGAGAGGACCTGCACAAAGCTTTGAAAGTATGTGCAAGGGTGTGAGTATGTAGATAAAATGCGAGTATAACGAGTCAATACAGTACGAACGAGTTATTGAATGAGAATGAGTCATGCAAAGGTGGCGTGAAGTGCTCGTTTGACATGACGAGAGTGAGCAAGGGGCACGGATGTCCAGAGCGAGGACACAGTGCTAACAATTAATACTGGGAGTCGGCGGGTATCGATGGTGATCTACTCACCAAACAGAAATTGCGACCGGTATGCATGAGAGCGGTGTAAAAATAAGGATAGCAAGACAGGTGAGCTGCCGCTACGATGACAGAGGGCTCGTGCCTGGGCATCTATGAAAACAAGTCGACACAGTGAAGAAGCAGCATAAAATACACAAAACACGCACCTCCGCAGCTTATAGCAAGACACCCACAATCCCATCAAAGTCCACCTCAGTAGCACCCAAACCCTTCGGCCTCTGGTGCGGTGCTGGAGTTCAGATAGTTACAGCATTGGATGAGAAGATACTTCGTCTGTGGGACTTGGAAAGAGGTGCCGTGTTGAAGAAGGGGGAGGCAGTATCGCGAGATGGACAGTGGATAGCAAGCGGTAATGAAAGCAGAGAGGTCATCGTATGCATCACCAAAATTACCGAATCCAGACATCACATGATATATCAAAATTCCTGACCACCAATTACCTAGGTTCGTCACACCGTCACACGCCTGGCGAATCGAACCTATTTTGTGTGACGGTCACACCAATTTTAGGGCCGTCGAACCTAAAGTGTGACAAGCGGTAAAAATACGAAAAAACTGTCTAATGCATCCAAAAAAATTTGTACTGAGTGTTCGCAACACGCCTGCACTTGCCACGACCCTCGGCCTCAACCTCCTTATACCCATCAGCCATAGATTGAAGCCCCGTCATGTCATCTAGTACTTCTTCTCGCTCATAGCTCTCTGACTCGTTGTCTACCAGCAAATTGCCCAATTTGCCAGCGCTATAGCCATGAGGGACAGATGATTCACCCAATGCAATGTGTTGCAGAACAGTATCCACAGAAACATCACTAGGATCAAGCTCGACATCTGCGGCATGTGGGTGGCATCTAAAACACGGCCATGAATTGAACATGGTGCTAACAGGGATTGGAGCTCGATAGTCCTCAGATCTGTCTGAGCACCGAATCCCTTGAGAGGAGCATCCCATGGAAGGCTCTCCAAGACATCTAGAACCTCGTCAATAATTTCTAACTCATTTCTGTCAGTAGAAATGACATTAAGTCTGTCATAGACCCAGTCATGCGATGTACGCCAATCACGCTGATTCTCGAGTGCATGTGACATCACAACCCAGTATGACACAACCCACATTGGAAGCGGATCATTGGGGAATGAAGGATGGATCACTAATTTATCTCTGTTTTGAAATGCACCACTAGCACGATTTTGCAGGGATGAGGCTGTTTGGAATGGCGGAACAGGTTGCGAAACAAAGTCTGCGGGAAACTGGAGCAAAGGGGACATTTTGGAAAAGATGATTCTAGTGGCCGAAGCATCAGTTTCTAACACTGTAGGCAGGTTTATGAGCAGTAAGGCAGCAACAGAAAGGCTGCCAGAAGGAGCAATTGAGAATTGTGCAGGTACAGATAACACATCCCGGAGTTCAGCCTTTGAGGCAACACAGAGATCAGGCATGGTATGGAAAACTTGGAGGGGAAATGGGTCAGACCATGTCCGTCTCGTGGAACTAAGCTCAGGGTCACCAAAAATTGGAGGATCCACACTGAAAAGACCTTGCAATAACATAGACAGAAGACATTCTGTTGCCAGACGGAAGTAAAATTAGAGATGAAGGTGCATCTCCGGCCGCAGGTCGTGAGGATCGCCACACTTGGCAGCTGCATGTGTACAAGGCAATGTGTCTACCCAACTTGAACATTGGTCATCACTGAACCTAAGTGCAGCGTGTCACAGGTCACACCCCCCTGCGAACCTTTGAACCTAACATTCATTCGGTCACACCCAAATAGGGTTGAACCTAAGTCCATATCTCTACAGTACCCGTGATATCAGATATATCATGTATTGTATCACATGAAAGTCATCTAAGTTGGATGGTACTAGTAAATGCCTTAACATTAATGATAGAGCGCCATAGTCTTCTTCTGCAAGTATGTCATCGTTGAGTACCTGAAAGACGGAAGCTCCTCAATTAGGCAAAAGTACTCAACACTATGATCAACTAGCGTCAATAGCTTTGAAACATTCAAAGACTTGTGGCTAACAATTATTGAACAAACAAACAATAACTTAAACTAACACCGCCATGTCAAATGCAATCTTATCTTTCTTTTTCTACCATCATGAAGCATTGCAAACATTCTGTGTATCCTCACATAGCTCAAACTCTTCAGTATTATCTATGGCCCCCATACCTCCAAAGAAGGTCTCAAAGATGGCCATGAGGCCAAAGAAAAGACACCATTCATCAGATAATGATGAGAAAACAAATAGGTTAGTCATTTCTGATTCTGATGTTCTGATCACTGATATGGCGACACTCACAGAGCCTCGGAACTCAAACCTTCATCAAGAAGGTGAGTATATGTGCATATATGCATATATTATGTGCTTATCTAAGCCATCAGACGGATGCTGCTATCTCAGCTACTTGTACCATCAACTACCCTGTTCTAGTCTGCACTCTCTGTCCAGTCAGCAAACTCAAGACATTAGAGGATGCCAACAAGTGAGTTCTTTACTAAAGGAATTTGTACTAAATCTAACAATCTTGAACCACTGGCTTATTGTAGCTGTTTGACAAAGTGCAGGGCACCCGCAGCAATGCTGACATGGAAATTTTTGAGGAAGTAGCCATCTGCTACTTAATGGGCCGTCAAACAGTATGTTATCTATATTCTCGCTTTCATTTCCCCATTGTCATACACTACTGAACCTGACCTACCCAATCTGATTTCTTAAAGTTATTCCTGTTCTGGAAATACACTCTCGAGGATCCACTTTCACATACATAGGCTCAGAACAAAACACTCAATATTAATTACACCTCATTATTTTGTATTGTCATATTTTTAATGCAACATCTCATTATATTGGAATGCAATTGCGATGTCTGAGTACTCTGAGCAAGAAACAAATGCATGGAAATGTCTGGCATGTCAGAATGCTAGACTAATGCGAGACTATGGTCATATGACAGTTAGAATGGCGGAATTGAGTTTCCTAACATTGTCTGACATTGAGGACTTGTGCCAGATACTTATGGCAGGTATGGTAGCTCTGACATTGCCATGTATACCCATGTCTGAGTTGTATAGTTTTGGTGATGTGGCACTGGCTCACCAAGATCACGTGCTCTGATACAGAACAAGTGTGATGTATATACTACACGGCCAAATGTGGATTTTGCTTTACCTAACATTTGACGGAAGTTCAATTGTGTACCTCAGTCCGGTCACAATCAAGCACGCAAGGAACAAATTAAATATATATAGACCAATGGTCCTAGCGACACAATTTTTTGCCTGTATTAAGAACCAGTGTTTTGAAGGGCCTAAGAAAGGTCTGGCAAACACTGATAGCACCCACAAGTGATGTAGACATGTCACTGTAATATTAACCTTAATGTGATGCTCAGCTCATAAGGTCAACAAGCTGTTGCTCGAATACCAACACTGAGGTCTAGGTGACCACTATAGTAGATCTAATGCAGATTGGTTGGTTGTTGTGATTTCAGCTCAGTGCTGAGACCCACTCAGTAATAGTAAGCTCAAGCAGTAAACTGATGAGTCCTTGATATTGTACCTGTGCGAATTGTAGAGGTGCTGCTGCTAAATATTTTCATGTATACCATAAGAAATCTGATTTGCTGCTACATAGCCCAGAGATCTACTATGACAGTGTGCAAAATGAAAACAACATGATGCGGCAGTACTAGTACAATTTCAATTTGAGGAAAAAGACACGTAGTAGTAATACATTTGGGGGGGAAACATGTAAAATGGGGTTTGAAAGACAGTCGAGAATTTGCGTGAGACACAGAACAAGACGTGCTATGAAATCCTCCCCTTCTTGCTCGGTCCAGGTCTAGATGCATGCAAGACCTCAGACTCATTGGCAACATGCTTGAGGAAGCTGCCATGCTATTTGCGGTAGTGATCAAATCCGGTCTGCTTCATTGCTGGCCACAGGTCCTTGGTGCACTTGTTCCAATTGAGCAGCTCTGTTGGTGGAGACCAGTCCCTCATAACCTGGAGTGAGTTGCTGGAAACAATCGAACTGATGAATTTACAATCATCAGTCAAATAGCAGTGCTTACAGGAGCGTATCATTATCCACATGCTCGGTCTCCAGGTGGTCAACAATTGTGTCACAGACTCTTTCCAGCGTGCATTGGAACAGATTTTGAACTTTGTTGAGGGCCTGCTCATTCTGGTTGGGGTAAAGTACCTGGTAATGTGAATGGTCAGCGTTAGTATTAGAAAAATCTAAGGGACATGTACAGCACTCGCATGGTAAGCACAACTTTGAGATTTGAGGTTCAATGGCTTGTTAGGAGGACAGATCCAAGTGGTGATGGTGACTGTTGCAGGATGGAACCATGTATGAGATTGTGACGCTAATGCACCATTATTCGAACTTTTCAACTCCCCTATCTGAACCCCCCTCCAATCCAGCTCCTTCTTGATGCCCCATTCATATGTGGGTATACTGTAGTTCTTGGATTCAATGATGTTGAAGTGAGTGGCAGCCAAAATGTTCTCGTTCTGATCGCCAAACTTCTGCAGCTTCATGATGGCACCTTCAGAAGTTTGGGAGATGGAGACCTTGAATGGCCAGAGTGGACGGATGTCAGCATCATGTGTCTGGAACATCAAGACCATGTCTGGTACTCCGAGGCGATGTAACAAACATATTGGCACTGGGCTTAATAGCATTGCCAGTAGCATCCCATGGTTACTGCACACCATACCGACTGCCACACCACATTCCACATACCGATGTTCTCCCATGTCCTTGCCACATCCACATAGCTCCATTTGGTGCATCATTTGTTTTATGTTCGTTATCACTGATTCCACGGCAAGTCTTATTACATGTTGCCTCATGCTGCAGCACCTTGTGCTATGTTTACATATGGCGGTTACTATACTTGAGTGCTACTGATCTTGCCTAGAGCATTCTGAGTACATATGATTTAGGATATAAGCACCGCATACCCCACATGATACAGTACCTGATTTTACCCCATTGCATGTACTATAGGTCAGGATTATTGTCTAGCTCTGGATCTACCCAGTAGTAGACTTAGTCTTTAAAGTTCCTTATCGCTCGTTAATCAATCACGCTCGTTCTCTGTTACTGCTGGCATACCACTAGACTTTTGATTGCTATTTTGACTGAACTTCTCACGCACCGCTACTTTACCACTGAAAGTACTGCAGCCTTCTTTACTGTTTCCTCGCACCGCTCGCAACCTTACTGCTACCGCTGATATCACCACTTGTCACCGCTCGCTTGATGTTACTGTTTCAAGTATTATCTCAACCATGGTAGCACTGCTACACACGACACTAGTTCTGGTGGCATCACCGCTGACCGCAGCAATTACCGCTGACTACAACGCTACATTCGCACATTGGTTTGACTTGAACTTGACCATACTAACAGGCATCCCCCTTTAGGGTCGAACACTCTTGTTTTGCAAGTGAAGCAGACTAGATGGAGCGCAAGACTCACATACTAACTTAGGAGGTAGTTTATCTACAGCCCAGGTTAGGTTGTATCTTTACAGCGATATGTCTGAGTCTTATCCGGAGGAGGGAGTTCTGCAGTAGCAGGCGTGTCTACCATACGTGCCATATGGATGGGTAATGAAAATTCGAAGTCGTCAGGGATGGTGATAGACTCAATGACAATCCCCATTGCAGTGCACAAAGGCACAAGGATCAACTCGTGGATTGGGAAAGGCAGGGTGGTGACAATTTGGTGCAGACTGGGGATGTATGACAGTCTGAAGCAAAATACAAAATTAGCTCAAATTTGGAAAAGGATGAAAAACACTCACTTGCGAACTAGATTATCATCAGATCCAATAGCATTCAAAACATATACATAATCATCTCCTGTAACATTCGAAAATACCTACCATGGCAATCAGCCTGAGAAAGATAAGAAACACGCTGCTTCCCATACCTCAACTTTGGGCCCATCAACACTGTTCCGAATTCTGTTGATAATCAGCTGGCGCAAACCTGCAAAACTTTAAAGATAAATTACATGGTCTTAAACTTGCAACAGACACACCAGGATCCTGCATGCCTGATTCTTCATTTTCGATGTTTTCTTGATTTGTTTCTGGAGTCATGGTTGCCTGGGGCTCCTTTGTTGCTGCCAGGCTTGAAGCTGACTCCACAACAACAGTGCTAGCTTGACTTTTTGCAATTTTTGTCGCAGGTGTTGAATGCCTCTTGACAATCACTGGGGATGCTCCTTTGAGTGGTCCAGGAAGTATGGAGGGCTGGGACTCCCAGTCACTGTTGCATTATAACAAATGAACGGGAGGCATGATTTCGAGGGGTGATTTCCTGTTAGATTCACGCCTTATAAGCGAGAACTGTGGCATAAGCCAGTGTTTTCTGCTGTCAGATTCAGATAGGAGCTCAATACTATCACATGTTGCAAATTTTGAAACAGATTGATGGTGAGAGAAAATGATACATGCATTGTCCTATTTTATGCATAAATAAGGTCGACAGGAAATATATGGGTATGATATACATGGATGAATGTTAATATTCCTGAAAGAGAGGAAGCGGGTATAGTATAGTTGTGAGATCATGAAATTTCCTCCACACACCAGTCCGGACATCATCGGGCAATCTCTCACTGCTTGAACCAAAGTCAGACATCCAATAGGTGATAAACTCGCCCTCCATGCCAATCTTTGGGTCCCACAGTGGCCATTCTTGGCGTGGAAATCCAGGAAATGCTGCAACAAATGCCATCCAAAAAAATTCATGGCCCCACAACCAGACATCCAAACATGTGAAAGAAATATTGTTCCCAAGCCAATCTTGAATGGTATCAGCAAGCACTGCACAAGTCCAACCATTGAGGTAATTGAAGCTGGATGCGAGAGGAAGGAAGGGAAAGCTGCCCTACATATAATGTTATCATTGACAGTTAGGTATCTGTGTGGGCAGTCCAATTACCTCTGGTAGACTATTCAATGATGGGCGACCGATCAAAGCAACATGTAGACTAATACATTCTACAATGAGTGAAATTTGATTGGCATATGCTTCAGGAATATGGATAGAGACTTTTAGTGGCTGATATTTTTTGTGAGATGGAAGATGATGCAGGAAAACATTGACTGACAATAAATGTGGGTGGGTTTTGCAACTGTGACTGTATGTTTCTGACAAAGCGGATAGATAAGCAAAGAGAGGCAAGACTAAGTCCGTTTTCATCATATACCATATTGACACGAAGATTATCTGTGCTGGCTCTTGTAAGAGACATGCCAGAGGTTTGAAGGCATGTTGAAACAATGTTGCAAGTTTCTGTCTGTTGGTCATCACATGAGTTCCAGAAGTTCTGCTTCATCACAATCAATGATCAACCAATCCAAATTCTGCCACCAGATCACTCATGCCCTTGACCTCACCAAGCCTCACCAGCATGCTGAACACATGTAGATGCTCATATAAGATCATATGAATACTCTTGTGCGGGCACCTATCCATGTTCATTTTCTCAATTATTCAAGTCAGACAGTAAAATGTCAGAACTTCACCAATGCAGCCAAAGAAGAAAACTGTAGACTTGGATCCTTTTGGTCAGTTTTATGTCAAAGCCTTTAAATGTAAACTAATTTTATTTGCAGTGTATGCACAAGCCAGCGAGATGGGCCATGTTATATGCAAGGTGTGCCCAAAGCTAAGGGATCCCATCCTAACAATGCACCAATGTCACATTGCTGCCCATGACCAAACAAAGAAGCACCAACAGAATCTCTCACATGCACTGCGCCATAGCCATGCAACCCCTCCACCCAGTTTTGAGCACAACATCGACTTCAACATGCTTGAGCCATCCGACCTGACCTTACACAATGAACCTTGTTGGGGCCAGCCACCTTCTGATCCTATGTCCAAAAATGCAATACCTCCACTGATGGATACTGGAACGAGGTGCGGCAGTCGGTATGGTGTGCAGTAAGCATGGGATGCTGCCGGCAATGCTAAAGGGGTAAGACGGTGTAATGAACATATTGGCACTGGGCTGAAAACCCCATATTTTGACACTCATCTCACATCTACAGGAGATAACACTTGTCCATGGCCGTCTTACCCCGTTTAGCAGTACCAGCAGCATCCCACACTTACTGCACACCATACCGACTGCCGCACCTCATTCCATGAACCAATGTCCTTCCATGTCCTTGCCGCATCCGCATAGCTCCATTTGGTGCATAGTTTGTTTCCTGTTTGTTATCACTGATTCCACGGCAAGTGTTATTACATGTTGCCTCGTGCTATGTATACTTACGGCGGTTACTACACTCCAGCGCTACTGATCTTGCCTAGAGTATTCCAAGTACATACAAATTAGGATATAAGCACTGCGTACCCCACATGATACAGTACCTGATTTTACCCCATTGCACATACTATAGGTCAGGATTATTGTCTAGCTCTGGATCTACCCAGTAGTGGTGTTACAATCGTACGTGCCCCTATTCATTCTCTTCTTCTTACATTGTACATTACGTAACATGACTCTGACTCATATGCTCAACGCATCTGTACTATAGTTGCCTTCCTTCTTTGGATACACATTTACGTTCCCACGTCTCTCTTGGTCCGTGTGCACATATTGGCCTATTTAAGCACGTTGTATTATGCTTGTATACCTTACTTTAATCTTACTGGATTTTACCTGGAACTCCCTTTGCTTAGGTCTCCAACCTAAGTCGTCCTTGAATCGTCTCTAAGTCTAAGCACTCCTTAGCCTTAGTCTCTATTCTCGTAGAACCTCTCAGACTTGTCTTTGAGGCCGAATTCTTGATCGTACTCGGAACACATTCCTTGTACTTTCACCTTGTCCTCTTCTGGACATTGTAGAACTTCCCAGCAGACCGACTGTGTCTTTTCACTGTCGCTGGTGACGCCACCCCAGTCGTAACAAAAGATTAAAGTCCATTGATCGTTGACTACCCAGTGTTTGACCCTGAACCCTGATTGCTTAAATAAGCAGATAAGCGTACGCGTACACTAGACCGATTGTCAAGAGAAGCCCTCTGACAGAAGACAAGCCCTGATGGACAGCAAGACAGCGCATGTAGGCACTGAGAATGTATAACTCACCGGACGAATCGCCAAAATATGACGACCAAAGAATTTGAATACAAGATCGGTCAGCCAACCAGTTTTGATGGAGATCGCGACAACTCTCATGAATTTATCCAGTCATGCAATCTACACTTCGACATCAATGAAAAGCTTTACACTACCGACAAGCAGAAGATCATTTTCATAACATCCTTCATGACTGAAAGGAATGCTAGATCCTGGAAAGAGCAATTCCTTGATCATGCTCAATCAACCGACACCTCTGGACAAAAAGTTGGTTATGGGACAATGGTGGATTTTATGAAAAGCTTCAAAGAAGCTTTCGATCCAGTGGATACCAAAGGAACCGCACTCACGAAACTCAGGGATCTTAAACAAGGAAGTGGAGATCTTCATACTTACATTGCTGACTTCAAGGCACTTGCAGCCAAGGCTCACATCACCGATAATGCAACGAAGATCCAATTTTTCCAAGACGGCCTGAATTGGGGTATTCTCACAAAGCTTTTCGCACTAGGAGATGTCTCAGAAGTATTCTGAGACGTTGTGCTGCAATGTGTTTCCATTGACAACTCTCATCATCATCTCCAAGCGATGAGGACACGTCATGCTCCACAACAAAAGAAGAAGAACTATGGAAATGCACGTTACACACCCAATCGTGATTCCAACGCAATGGTCGTAGATCGAACCTCCGACATGGAGAGATCTGAATGCATGAAGAAGGGACAATGCTTCGGATGCAAGAAAACAGGACACTGTATTCATAATTGTCCTGACAGAAAGAAGAAGACCCTGCGGCATCCTTACAAAGCTTTTCACACTAGGAGATGTCTCAGAAGTATTCCGAGACATTGTGCTGCAATGCGTTTCCATTGACAATTCCCATCATCGCCTTCAAGCCATGAGGACACGTCATGCTCCACAACAAAAGAAGAAGAACTACGGAAACGCACGTTACATCCCTAATTGTGACTCCAATGCAATGGTCGTAGATCGAATCTCTGATATGGAGAGATCTGAATGCATGAAGAAGGGACAATGCTTCGGATGCAAGAAAACAGGACACCGTATTCATAATTGTCCTGACAAAAAGAAGAAGACCCCGCTCCGACAAACCAAAGTCAAAGAAGAAGAACACGAAGAAACTGTGAGGCGGATTGTTGAGGATTTTTAACTTGGAGAAACAAAGATTCGACGTATGTTTCTCCCAATGTATTACTAAGACTTGTACGCGCTGTAGGTGAAAGAAAAGAACTTCGCGTCCCTATCACCCTTCACTCGCGTACTCGCTTAAAATCCGTCGACACCACCGCCGTTATTGATTCAGGAGCAGCAGGAACATTCATTTCTGAAGAATTTGTGAAACTCCATCAAATCACACGACAAAAACTCAAAACACCATTTCAAGTTACTACAACAGATGGAACTCTTATCAAAAGAGGACCAATCACGCACTACTGCCTCCTAGTGGTCAAAATTGATGAACGAACCATGTATGGAAAATTCAATATCACCAAACTAGGAAGAAGAGATCAAATCCTTCTGGGAATTCCGTGGTTATGAGCAATGAACCCAAGTATAGATTGGGCTGCTGAAACATTAGCTCTCCCTCGAACGACGAAATCAGATGAAATTGAAATTGATATGGATATGGATCGAAAGAAGAATGGATTACCTCCAGCCTTCAATTGTCATTCTAAGAAATGGCAATATTCCTGACTGCCGAGACCCCTCGTAATCCCTTCTATTTCTAAAGATCCTGAACCGGAAGTACAAACACCGCACACCACTGACCCCATTCCCTGTGTACAACTGCCATGACCAGTATCACCGATTCCCCACGCAGAAAAGCACAAGAATGAATCTGAACCCGAGCATCGGGCTGGACAAGAACCTATTGAGCAACGGCCAATAGAAGAGCAGAAGTATGGGAAAAGAAAAGCAGAAGAAGAAATCCCAGGACGAGATACCAATGTACCGAAATTATCCAAGTTCTATGTCCCCCCGAAAACTCTTTCAGCTTCAATTGAAGAAATCCCCGACGAAGAAGAACTCATGCCCTCGTTGATCCCAACAGAGGATGATGACCAATTCAACACCATGCAAGATGTCTGGCATGCACCAGAAATGTGAGAAATTTCCTCTTACGAGCTTGGAGATGGAGAATTCCTTGTGGAATATGATACCGATGGAGTTAGCATGAGAATCATAGAGGAAGTATCCATGGACACGCCTCTCACACATGATGGAACTTCCCGACTCGAACAACTCCCCAACTATTCCACAATCTCCCTTCCTCCTCCGAAATATAGTAACAAAGCTCAGGAATTTGCCACGGATGAGAAGGAAAAGAAAAAGAATTCCTTCGAAGAATTGGTCCTGGACTATTTACACGACTTTGCAGACGTCTTTGCTAAAGACGGATTAAACAAACTACCCCCTGAACGCCCTGGCATTGATCATCGGATCGATACTAAACCCGGTTTTATTCCTCGCACGTCTAAGGTTTACCTGCTATCGGAGAAAGAACACGCTGCCGTCAAAACATTTATCAATGAAAATGTTGCAAAAGGTTTCATCTCAGAGTCGAAGTCACCTCAAGCCAGTGGCTTCTTCTTTGTGGGAAAGAAGAGTGGAGAATTGCGTCCCTGTCAAGATTATCGCTACATCAATGATTGGACGGTTAAGAACGCCTATCTGCTCCCACTCCCCATCTCCCTTGTCGCACGTCTTCACAATGCACAGTTCTTTACGAAAATGGATATCCGGTCCGGCTATAACAATATTTGCATCCATCCCGATGATCGCTGGAAAGCTGCTTTTACTACGGAATTCAGCCTCTTTGAACCGAACATCATGTTCTTTGGCCTCTGCAATTCTCCGGCAACTTTCCAAGCATATATGAATCGTACCTTCCAGCAGGAAATCAATGAAGGATGGATGGTTATCTACATGGACGATATCCTGATTTTCTCTACAACTATGGCAGAACATCGTGAACGAACAAGACGGGTTTTGATGAAGATACGACAGGAACATCTGTTCTTGAAACCGGAGAAATGTACATTCGATGCAGAAGAAGTGGAGTACCTCGGAATGATAATTCACCCCGGAAAAGTTGCTATGGATACCGCCAAGACTAAGGGAATCTCCAAATGGCCAGTTCCGAAATCTGTAAAAGATGTTCGGTCATTCCTCGGTTTTTGCAACTTCTACCGCACATTCATTTCCCACTACTCTGATATCGCCCGACCCCTCATCGAATTAACAAAGAAAGATAAGGCTTTCGATTGGTCAACCGAATGCATGGACACCTTCGAAGAATTGAAACGACACTTCACATCCCAACCAGTACTCCGCAACCCTGATCCTTCCTGACAATTTGCTATTGCCACCGACGCTTCGCTCATAGCAACTGGCGGAGTTCTTCTGCAGACTGATGAGAATGGTGTCTATCACCCATGTGCATATCTCTCACAGTCTTTGAACCCCGCCGAACGCAATTATCAGATCTTTGATCAGGAACTCCTTGCCGTAATCCGGGCATTGAATGAATGGCGTCATTATCTTGAAGGAAACCCGCACCCTGTCTTAGTATTTACCGACCACAAGAACCTTCTGTATTTTCGAAGTGCGCAGAAGCTTACCCGTCGCCAAGCACGCTAGCAACTCATCTTGTCTATTTACGACATCGAACTGCATCACGTTGCAGGTACCAAATTGGCAGTACCTGATGCACTATCTCGCCGGCCCGACTATGACTCTGGCAAAGACAATAATGAGGACCAGACCCTCCTCCCTGACACTCTATTCGTTCGTCTCATTGACACCGACCTAAAGGATGTTTTATCATCCTCTGACCCCCTCGATGACCCTGTCTTCAAAACAGCATCTGATGCCCTTGATGGCATGTGTCTTCCTCCTATGAAGTCGGCACTCTCTGACTGGAAGATTGAGGAGAACGTCCTCTATTTTAAGAATCGAGCCTACATTCCACCAGCACATCGTCCCGATATCCTAAAAAGGTATCATGATCATTCTACCGCAGGACATCCCAGAAGATTCAAAACTGAAGAACTCGTCAAACGGGAAGCCTGGTGGCCCACTATGGGGTCTTATATTCGGAAGTACGTCGAGGGTTGCGCCCTGTGTCAGCAAATGAAAGCCGACACACATCCTGTTTGACCTCCACTTGCCCCGATACCCTCCTCTGCAACTCGCCCTTTCTCTCAGGTCTCTGTCGATCTTATTACTGATCTTCCTGTCTCCGGGGGCTTTGATAGCATCATGGTCGTGGTAAACCATGGCCTTATGAAGGGGGTAATTATTATCCCTTGTCTGAAAACCATTACTTCCGAAGGCATTGCTAAACTATTCTTGAAACACGTTTACCGTCGATTTGGACTCCATGACAAAATCATTTCGGATCGAGGCCCGCAATTCTTATCTCGCTTCTCTAAGGAGCTTGCCCGACTTCTCAACTACGTCATTGCTCCATCCACGGCTTATCACCCTCAGACTGATGGTCAAACTGAAAGGCTTAATCAAGAACTTGAAACATATCTACACATCTACTGCTGTAACAATCCCGAAGATTGGGTAGAACACCTGCCAATCGCTGAATTCGTCCATAACCACCGAAAACACGATGCAATGAATGCATCACCCTTTTATCTAATGATGGGATACGAACCACACGCTCTCCCTCATCTTATCCCTGATTCATCTGTCCCTGCAGCAGAAGATCGAGTACGATCCCTGCAGAAGATAAGAGAAGAAGCAATCGCCTGCCATAACATTGCAATGCAAACAATGGCCGAACGATCCCGAGGAGATAAGTTCCATGGAAGATCGGAGATAAGGTTTGGCTGTCTGCCGCTAATCTTAGACTCAAACTCCCATCGAGGAAACTTGTGCCAAAACGATACGGGCCTTTCCCGATCATCAATGTCTTATCTCCCATCACGTTCACACTCAAACTTCCTCCACAGTGGAAAATTCATCCTACATTCCACGCTTTCGTCTTATTGTCCTATAGCAAAACGGACGTACACGGTCCGAACTTCCCCGAACCACCACCTGATATCATTGAAGAAGAAGAAGAATATGAAATAGAAGCAATTCTTTCCCACAAAGGAACCGGCACTCGCCGACGCTATCTTGTTTCCTGGGAAGGATATTCATCGGGAGATAACGAATGGCTCCCAGAAAAGAACTTGAAGAACTCCGCTCGAATTCTGAACGCTTATAAAAAGCAGCACTCCCTCTGATTATTCTTCAGTCAATCAACCGCACAAAGCACTTGATCAACTAACACTGTTCCAAATGTCCTTCCCCACTGCATACATCACCCCTGTCACTGTTGCTAACAATGACTCCAACTCCGACGCAGAAAACTACGGAACCCTTACCACTGAAATTGACAACACTTCCTACATTGAAGCCGCCCTTCTATGCGAAGGACACACCCTCGAAATTGAAAGAATCCTCACTGAAAGAGGCGCCTTCCCCGCTCTACTCCTCGTCAACATCATTCGCACTGCCGCCCTCATTGAAACTACTGCCAACGAAACCACAGAAATCACGTACCGCCATCATCTCCTTCATCTTCAAAAACGCATTTGTTCTTATGCTATGCTGTTGCTTCCCAATTCTTTTAAAAGCAATGTTGAAGAAGCTATTCACATCGTAACCAAATGCCGAGCAGGTGTTGCTCGACCTCCCTCTCCGCAGGAAGATACGCCACTTCCTATTCCAGCACCCTCTTCTTCGTGCATGTATTCTAGTATTGATGCCCTTGCTGGCTTATGCACTGCTGTCCAAGAGATCGGACAGCTCACCAACGCGGTTGTCGAAACAATCCAGCAATCAGTCGCTGAAACTAGAGCGGCTAGAAACTTAGTCGAAGAAGCCATTACTGATCTGCAACAAACGCAAGTCGATCTCGCCTCTCCATGAACCCCATCCCCTATCGGACAATCGACTTCACTGCCCCCCGTCATAGTCTCCCATGATCATCCCATGTGGCTATATGAGCCTTGCACAGAAGAGCAGTGTGAAGCTGCAAAGAGACTAGGAATTCCTGTTTCTGAATTAATAGCACTCGGCCCTCGACTTCGCGACCTTCACATTCACCCTCCCATGTCTATTCCGTCATCATTTGGTCCAATGGATCCTGTCTCGCCAGTTTTAGTAAAAGACTTCGGCATAACCTCCCCCTCTTCTTCTGATGAACTTCTTGTGGTTGCCGAATGAGGAATCACCCCTGATCTCCCAACGTCAGCATACTCTCTCTCTCCTGCCCAGCAGGCACAGCTCAGGCACAACAACACCCTTGCCTTGAAACATATGAGACGGCAGAAAGGGAAGAAGTGCGCCAGATCCACTAGTCCCAAACCCATCATTTCACCATCACCATTACACAAGTCTATTTCCAATCCCAATGAAAACATGAAATGTTGCGTCTGTGGACTACTTGGACATCGTCAAAAGAACTGTGCAGAATACCAGTGCAAGGTTTGTAGATACTGGTCGCCTACCCATCTATCCATTTATTGCCCTCAACAAGTCGGGACTCCCCCCTTTACATTAACTTGGAAAGATGATGGATTCTATGATGCACTTCGTTCTTGGGAACGACAGCTCGACGATGAACGCATTCAAGCAGAGAAAAGGAGGGACTCTAAACGGCGCGCCGGTGCTGAAGAAGCCACGTATATGAGGAGTGGATCCTTCACTGATGAGGACTATGAGTATAGTGATGATCCTGTTTATTATGCGAACCAGGACGAGTAAAGTTGGTGACTTTACGTGTAAAAAGGGGGTAATGTTACAATTGTACGTGCCCCTATTCATTCTCTTCTTCTTACGTTGTACATTACGTAACATGACTCCAACTCATATGCTCAATGCATCTGTACTATAGTTGCCTTCCTTCTTTGGATACACATTTACGTTCCCACGTCTCTCTTGGTCCATGTGCACATATTGGCCTATTTAAGCACGTTGTATTACGCTTGTATACCTTACTTTAATCTTACTGGGTTTTACCTGGAACTCCCTTTGCTTAGGTCTCCAACCTAAGTCGTCCTTGAATCGTCTCTAAGTCTAAGCACTCCTTAGCCTTAGTCTCTATTCTCGTAGAACCTCTCAGACTTGTCTTTGAGGCCGAACCCTTGATCATACTCGGAACATGTTCCTTGTACTTTCACCTTGTCCTCTTCTGGACATTGTAGAACTTCTCAGCAGACCGACTGTGTCTTTTCACTGTCGCTGGTGACACCACCTCAGTCGTAACAAGTGGACTTGGTCTTTAAAGTTTCCTTACCACTCGTTAATACATCACGCTTGTTCTCCGTTACCGCTGGACTTTTGATTGTTACTTTTGACTGAACTTCTCACACTCCGCTACTTTACTGCTGAAAGTACCACGGACTTCTTTACTGTTTCATTGCACCGCTCGCAACCTTACCGCTACCGCTGAGACCACCGCTCGACATCACTCGCTAGACGCAACTGTTACTGACTTTATCTCGACAACGGTAGCACCGCTACGCACGACACTAGTTCCGGCGGTATCATCGCTGACCGCGGCAACTTACCGCTGACTTCGACGCTTGTTTCGCAAATAAGTTAGACTCGAACTTGACCATACTAAATAGGCATCCCCCTTTAGGATCGAACGCTCTTGTTCTTACAAGTGAGGCAGACTAGACGGTGCGCAAGACTAACATACTAGTTTAGGGAGTGGTTTATCTACAGCCCAAGCTAGGTTGTATCTTTACAACGGCCATGGACAAGTAGTAACTCCTATAGACGTGAGACGAGTGTCAAAAGATAGGGTTTTAAGCCCAGCGCCAATATGTTCATTACAGCGGTAAACAAGTGGTAGTGCAAGTGGTGAAGCACAGGAAAGTGGTAAAGAGTGGTGGTGCATGCAGCAGTAAAGCAATTCTTAAGAGACAGTGACTTCAGTAAAGGACTTTATTCAGTAGTGACAGTAGTGGTGACTATTCCCAAGTACTATTGGTACTATAGGAGGGAAGTAAGGAATGGGTACAGGTACCTAGGAATTTTATATGAAAGAATAGCTACGGAAATGGAAGGGATAGGATAAACATGCAGCAGACATGTAATAAGACTGCACTACACTTTACAAAACATCACGTACCAGCGAGACTGGATGGACATAGAATGGACAGTAAATCTTGCTTGAGGATGCCTAATTGGTTTTTGGAGGTTCCCAAAGATCACCGCTTCATGGGAAAGTTGCCATAGTACAGCTGTTAAGCTGCAATGGGGCTTCCAGAGTGCAGAACAATACCGGCAGATAGGGGTAACACATGGTAAAATGTCACAGCAAGGGACAGTGAAGCTGAGTGGTAAGGATAATGATAGCCATTTGACACCTATATGAAAATATGCTGTTTCAAGCTCAGCATGAGTTTGTTCATTACACCACTACAGCTATCAATACCATGCAAGTACCACTGACACCACGCTAGTACTGCTGACATACTGCAGCTGCCATTAACTCCGGCGACTGAAGTCTTTCTTTTTATTAGTTCTTTTGTGTTCCCTTCACACTAACTTTGAAGGAATTGCTTCTATCACAGTCCTCTTGGGTGGAACATCTCACTTGCACCTTCAGTAGGATTATTGTTGTGCTTATACTTAGGCCAGCAGTAGTTTCTTTGTTTCACTGCTATTCATAAAACAACTCAAGCAAAAATAGCTGCTGCATGTGAAAAGCAGGCGCACTATCACACCAAGTAAGTTTAGCCTTTTCAATGTTATTGTTTCCGATCTTCCTAACCAATCATGGTAAGACATAGAGATACAATTCTGAAGAGACGCTGAGAGCTCTGTAGCTTCAAAAGCAAGGAAGAACAGGCAGAGGCAAAGTTCTCAAAAGACCTCTGCAAGGCTCTTGCAAAAGCCTTGCCGACTAACACTGAAGATGGATCTGAGTCAGAGTCCAACAATGATTCCCATCACTCATCAGAAAGTGATAAATATGAGCCATATGTTTGTTTATAAATAGATGAAACACAGCATTAACATACACAGATCTGATCTTCCGGAATGTTTACTCACCATCAAACATATCAAGTATCAAATATTGGAGTTGATCGGCAATGACCTGATCTCATTCACCAAAGACATTTTACTTCTCTATACCAAGGGTCTGCTCGTTGACAACTGCTCAACCGAGGGGGATGTTACTATCATTGAAAATGCTATGACAAAGGTACAAAATCTTTTAGATGATATGATTCCCATGCAAGATCAAATACTACATTTTTGTGGTATCTTGCCCAAGTGGCATACTACAGACTCAGTCACATGTTTCTTAAGGACTGTACTTGCTTATTTAGAGGACATCTTAACTCTGGTTTTGTTCAATGGTACTTTGGGACTTACAGAGGCTTAGGTTTTGGGGGAGCTGTTATACCAGAAAGGCGTTAGGATTTGATTGATGTTTGCAATGTTCTTTTGTAACATGGTGTGCATGCTATTGACAGTCCAACACCTTGCCAACTGTGAACATTTGAACCCCTGTGTTGCTTTCATTTTTCTCTATGATATCCAACAAAAACAGGTGTTGCACTGAGCTCGAGCAATACCATCAGCAATTTTATGCTCATAATAGGGCAGCACAGCATCTAGCAAATGACATCTTCGAAGAAAAACATGAGAAGGACCAGCAAAAACATGCTAGCTTTGAGCAGTGTTCGACTGGTCACCTTTCTGTCTCTACTGCCTACTATACAGTGTCTGATTCCTCAAAATGATGCCAGGAAGAAGACATGGTAGTTGACTATTCAACTATCAATGAGTTTGATTTATTCAGATATCCAACCTATTACTGATGACTATCTCAGTGAAATTTCTGAGGAGCCCATCAGATAGAAATAAACAGCAGGGGTACTATTATTGCCTGATGATTTGTTTAAATCTGATTGTTGATTTTCATAGGATGATCCTCTGCGTGTATGGCACTCTGACACTGAACTTTTTCTTGAAGAATTCATTTGTTTGGAGGGCTGTGGAAGTGACACCCAGGATACCTGCTTCTGTGGCAGTTGTTATGAACTGGGGTGGAATCACGAGCAACAGTGAAAAGACACAGATGGTCTGCTGGGAAAAGTACAAGGAACTAGTTCCAGGTACGATCAAGGGTTCAGCCTCAAAGACAAGTCTAAGAGGTTCTACGAGAATAGAGACTAAGGCTAAGGAGTGCTTAGACTTAGAGATGATTCAAGACAACTAAGGATTGGGGGTCCTTAGCGAAGAGGAATGCAGGTAAAACCCAGTAAGATTAAAGTAGGGAATACAAGTGTAGTACACTGTGCTTAAATAGAGCCGTATGTGCGCACAGACCATGTAACCATGGGAATATAACTGTGTATCCTAATAAGGAAGGCATGTATCATACAAGCACATTGAAGTGCACAAGTCAGTGATTTAGCATATGCATATGATAAATCAAACAAGAACAAAAGAAATGATGTAAGTAATGGAAAATGAATAAGGGTACATATAGCTGTAACAGCAGTAATGAATCACCATTGTATAGATGCAGGGATTGCCATAGTACTGAACTAGTGTGTCATCAATGTGTCCTACACACATATCAGTGGCAACTATTTCACCAAATTGAGGGATGTCAAATTTTTATTCAACTCTCTCTGATAACATATTCACAAGATGTAATGTAGTATTGGAATGGTTCTTTCTTTGAAAAGACGTCACTCAAATCCCTTGGCCTATGCATTCAACTCGGACATCACATTGGCATTCAATGCAACAACCCAATTCCGGCTTCTAATGACAATTTTGTTGTCATTGACGTCAATGGGGACTATGCCATTGGGCTGAATTTCTGTGGATGCAAAATTGCTCAACCTCATGTCACCCAACTTTTATGAGTCCACTTGTTTCCTGCAACAACCATCAGGCCCAAGACTGCTGCAACATTCTGGGCACTCAAATACTTTTGAATCCTATGTTTTGAGTCAAAGTCATCTGCCCTTGAGTTTTATCACACTATCATATGTTTGACTGACAATACAGGCATTCACATTCCCAAGGTATGTTTGATTCAAACTTATCTACCAGAAAACTAATAAGTAAATTCAGGATCACTATGAATCCCTTCTATGCATGATGCATGAATAGCATTTTTGAAGCAAATGAAATGGTTTGGCCAGGGCCATCATCCTGAAAGTATTACTGCCATGCAACCTGGTGCATGTGTGGTGCTGTGTCCAGCTTGCCCCCATCCAGGAAAAAACTTGCCTAGTGGGTAAATGCTCCACCTGATTCAAAGTGAGTTTTGATAGGTTCATTATTTTCTTTCCTTACAATTTTTTGATTGCATATTCTTATATGCACTGTTTGTAGCAATCAATGCCAATTTCAAACTCGCTCGGCATAATGTTTTATCAGACACTGTCGATCTTGGACTCAATCACGGTTATGCATTTTTTTGTCGAAGAGACAGCATTCAAGTCTTTCCTCAATTCATGAGGACACATAATTCAAGAGGTGAGTTATAATTATCAAAGAAGGATGATTGTTAACATAGATTACTTAGAAAAGCACATGTTCAAGCCATAATACAGTCAATCTGGCTGATATAAAGGTGTCCTGTGGTCTTGCAGCAACAGGAGCTGGTACCATTGACTGTGCACGACATAACTTCAAACAGCCGAACTCAGTCAGTGACTTACAGCAAGATGAAAGGTAAGCTTTTGCATAGTACATGTTGTATATGTTTTAAACCAATTCACAGGTACATCAATATGGATTACATGTGTTTTTCTAGCATGCTGTTGGCATCTACCCTCCAAGTCATCAATATTTCCTATGACATTACATGTCAATGGAGCAAAAACCTCTGGACACACATGTCAGCATTCCCTCAGCAGTACCACCTGGGCACAACTCCAAAACTATCAACTTTTTGGTTCCAAAGTTCCATCTCCCCATGCATGTCTTGAGCTGTCAGACAACATATTTTTTTCAATTTCATCAAGGGGGTCAGGAGAACAGACGGCGAGGCACCAGAACATGGATAGGCCGATATCAACCCAGTCACCACCAGTACTCATGAGATAGGTCCTGGCTCAAGATGTAATACCCTTGATGACTATTTCAACAACTGAAATTGGAAAAAGGTGTGCTTAATGGGTTTGTCATGCAGCTGCAACTGTCATTCTTCTAATCCATTTAATTTAGGTAAAACTATTGTGCACAAGCTCCAGGCTGCCTTTCCAGAGCATCTTGAATGCACCTGTGACTTATATGAGTTTGAGCCTGCATTTGATCCCACCCAGTTAGCTTATTGGAAGCATGACATCAAGGCTTGGGAGTTTAATCATTCCAAACCAAATCCATTTGAACTCAAGGTCACCAGTGAGTTTGTTTTTATATGTGTGATTATAACTATCCTAATCAAGTACTTTAAGCTGTCACCCAAGTATCAGTTCGATTAGCATTGTCAAAGGCCAAAAGTGACGAAATGGAATGTGGCACAATTATGTCTCTCCACAATGACATATCACAGTCAATGCTTATTCCATCAGGGTTGGAACTTGAAGATCAGCAGTATGCTAACCATTCATTGTTTTTCTAATTGTTCTGAACATGTCTCAGGTGGTGTCTTGAGTTTGAAGGCCATCAAATCGGACAACACACCACAGATTCTCAGCAGGCAACTCTCTTACAATGCATCAATTCCCTCTGTCGATGCATTGATACGTGGTCGCATGTACAACTACTCTATATGCCATGCATGTCATGACTGTGTTCATCCGATGACATCGCTACTGAACTGAAATTCCATAACATCAATCTACTTCTCCCATTGGCGATGCCTACTAGTCTACCCTGTGAGCACTGCTTGCTGGAGTTTGAGTGGGTTTTACAGGAAGCACAGGCAAATGATGCTATAAATGACATTTGTAATGTTCTCAATTTGAAGTACCACCTATATAAGCACAAGGATGTGTTTATTCAAGGCCAATGCGCAAATACTTGAGCAACTGGTGTGATCAACAATGCTGACAATCGAATTGACGCCCTCACTGCCAAGTATAATGCAGCAAGGAACGTAAGGAGAGGACAGAGGTTAAGGCTAGTTTCGGAACGAGTTCCTAACTAGAAACTAACGGAGATAGACTATCCGAAGATAGAGTCCGAGATATAGACTATAGGAATCAATCCTAAGTCTCAGAAGGTGACTTAAAGCGGAAAGTGGCTTAAGTCCGGAGGAGGCAGAATGAGTAGAATCTAAGATGATATTCGAACTAAGGTTCTACGGAGATCTACAAGTGGTTTATATACTGTAAGTATCTAAGACAGATAATCAGCAAGTCCGGGACCGAGGGCTATGTACGAAGTGTAACGGAAGTCTATTAGTTAATGCACAGCGGATCAGTAAGCATGAATCGGAAATGAACACAGGAAACGGATCAGTAACACAGGACGGAAATATACACAGCCGGAATACCAGAAACAGGAGGAATGACGAAAGGAGATAGACGCAGATATACACAAGGGAGTTAAGGTGCGAGAAGTGAGCACATTCGGATGGGTGGTCCGGGCAGGATCTGTGGACCGGACGGATATGGGATTGATCGGATCTGATCGGATATGGTCGGATCTGAGATTAGAAGTATGGTATATGACATCCATCCTGTAAGTGACTGCCTTAATGAAGGCTGGAACTTCAGTGAGATGCAGAAACAACTCCAAAATCCCACTTGCACGATTGAGACACTTGGCCATCCCCCCAATCCCAAATGTGGTGGTTCAAGGCCCAGTGTTGGGAAGTCAGCATCTTCAGATTATGACTTATCAGACTTCTCTATCGAGGAGATGCATCAACAGATCATGAAGTTTATTGTAGCTGATGACCAAGTAAGTACTGTTCATTTTTTATGTGTTCTCACTAACCATCATCTCTAGGCAATCAGTGTCATTGAATGTCCAGAGTTTCATCGACTGCTCTGCCTCTTGCGGCAGGACCTAAAGGATTCTGATATCCCCCATCGTTCAAAGCTTCAGTAACTAATCATCGATGCATGGGATGAATACTTTGCAGCCATCAAACTTGACCTCGCTGTGAGTGTTTAACTATCTATTGCATACTGTATCTTCATATCTTGCAGACTGCCCAAGGACGAATTTCATTCACATCTGATATTTGGTCCAATTCTAAGCTCTGTCTCTTCCTTGCTGTAACCACATATTGGATTGCGAAAGAATGCAAAGCCACACTTGTTCTGAAGGCTGCTCTAATAGCCTTTCATCACATCCCTGGTAGCCATACAGGAAAGGCACTCGCTTCAAAAATATTGGAGCTCATTGATCGTGCTGAAGTGAAACATAATGTTAGTATTTCATTGTACTCTGTCGCATGCTCTGATTTTGTCTAGATTGGACACTTCACCCTGGACAATGCCAGTAATAACCGGACCACAATGGATGAGCTCTCACAGCTGTTACAAAATGATGGGATCAAATTTGACACTCTTGATCGCCAAATCCCATGCTTTCCACATATAGTAAACATATGTATGCATCCAACACATCCTCGACGAACATTCTAAAGTAGATTTCTCACATTTGGCTGACACTTTTGTAGCCGGCCCTTGCACTTTCAAGAAAGTCAAGTACATCAAGGCTCTGCAAAGTGACGTTATCACTCGGGCCAGAGATGTTGTCCACATGATCTGCTCATCAGGCCAGCGTCATGACAGTTTTCGAGCTGCCATTACTTCTGGCAATGCAGAGGGATGGTTCATAAATGACAATGGCAAGTGTATGGCCCTGCTGATAGTCAAATTAGGCACCACACCACGCCCAACAATGCAGCCCAGCGAAACCAGTCCTCTTCTAAGTAGCACTGTTCCGGTGTAGCAAACAAAGTCACGCTGACCATGAAAGTGCCGTTTTAGACAAGCGTCTTGTTACTGTCTACAGCAGCTACTGAGAAGTCCCCTATAGCGAGCATTAGCCTTTTCGCTTTGCCGGTACCATTTTTGCTCCGTGGTTCCTTGCCCCTTACCAAATCTCGCTACCGATGTCCTCCTGTCCATTCCATTTCCATCTAAGATCCATTGGTGCATAGCATATTCGTTTCCGCTGTTACTAAAGCTACAGCGAGACTTACCTTACCTTCCGTGACACCACTTGCTCGCTGCGTGCCTCTTAGCTAAATATCTCTATCTCGTTACCATTCTCGCTATGTATTCCAGCCATTCACGGTACATGTTAAAAAGGACTCTTCGCACATTCCGGTACTTTTACTTTTCCCTCTATGGTACACACAGTACTTAGGAATTGTCACCACTACTGTCTCTAACGGAATAAAGTCTTTCGCCGAAGTCACTGTCTCTTAAGAATTGTTTTACTGCCGCACGCACCACCGCTCTTTACCGCTTTCTCGCGCTTCACCGCTTGTTTTACCGCCAGTTTCCCACGCCTTACCGCAGTTTTACCACACGCACTGCTGCAGTTTTACCGCATGCACTACTGCAGTTTTACCACTTTCACTACCGCTTGTCTGCCGCTTTCCTGCGCTTACCGCTAGTATTACCGCTAGTTTCCCACGGACCGGAGGTCACTGCTAGCATCTCGCTACCTCCGACAGCAGTCTTGCACCACAGGTTGGGCATTATTAGACTATACTAACTTAGCATTCCCTTTAGGGTCGAACCTTCTTGCCTCGCAAGAGTAGCAGACTAGGTAGAGCGCAAGACTCGCATACTAGCTGAGGCTGTGGTTTATCTACAGCCCAGGCTAGATTGTATCTTTACAATTGGAGCCCACCACGAGGGAATCTTTTGGTATAGTTTCAATTTTGCCTAACATGCTTACCATTTTTTGTTGCATGACCGCAGATTTTACTGCACGTTCCCGTGCTACGGACAGTATGGCAGGCGCATTTTTCATGCCTGTGGCTACCTCAGATGCAGCTCCGCACTTCGGCGGCAATGCTAGTGAACTTGTTATGACCATGCAAAACCAGAGATTAGTAAGAAGTCCTGGTCTTACATGGGGTTGTACCGGAGGGTTGTAAGTCAAGGGGGCTTGGCCTCAGCTCGTATGCTGTGCCCCTTACCCGAGTATGTGCCCTTAATTTCGGATGAAGTCCAAGGGAGAGTTCTGGTGGAGTCCGGATGGAGGGTCCGGATGAACTCTAAGGCAGGATAGCTCGACAGAGCTCCGATGGACTTCCGGATGAGCGCGGGAATGCGCCGGAACTATTTCCGGAAGGTAGGAAGTAATGGTAACACTACTGGAACAAGTTCCAAGTTGAACAGATGAAGGATGGTCCGCTGGACAAAGTCCAGGGCAGGATAGGAGCAGAGCTCCGGAGGGAAAGATGATTCATAGATGTCAGAGGATAGGATAGGATGGATCCGGAGGACTAGGGGTCCGAAGGTCCGGAGCTTGGAGGAGCGGAGGAGCGGAGGAGCGGAGGAGCGGAGGAGCGGAGGAGCGGAGGAGCGGAGGAGCGGAGGAGCGGAGGAGCGGAGGAGCGGAGGAGCGGAGGAGCGGAGGAGCGGATGATCGGATGAGCATAGCTCTGTGGATCTTAGAGGAAGTGCTGGCTACTAGAGAGGAGTAGGTCCGAATATGGTGTAGAGATAGTATAGACTACTCCAGACAAGGTCCGGAATAGAAACAGACAGTATAAGACTACCAACGGTAGAGTCGGAGGTGAAACAGATGATAGACGGAGATGGACGAAGTCCGAAAAGATTATATGACATAGGATCAAAACTCCGGCCTAGGGAGTGATCCCATAGGCCTGAGTCGGAAGCTTACAAGGGCCAGAGCCCAAGTGCAAGAACGGAGATGGAGTTATATAGACATGATAACAGGATACAGAGTAATCAAAGGAATATACAGAAGTAGGAACAATGAATCAGACTAAGGTCTGCAGGAGTTGTACTACAAGTTTATATACTGTAGGAGCATGCCGGAGGGTAAGTACGGATAGTCCAAGGCTATGTCTGAAGCATACGGAAACACATTAGTAAGTACAGTGGGACATAAGGCTATGAACTCAGAGATGAAGCTCGTACGAAATACTTATCAAGACAGAGGCAGAGATTACCAAGAACCGGAAGCACAGAGATACCCAGAAGCCGGAGACACAGGTATATTCTAAAAGGGGTAATGCGCAGGTGCGCGGGAATAGTTCGGATATGAACTCGGATCGGATATGGACATGGATCGGATATGGACATGGATCAGATATGGACATGGATGGATATGGATTGGAGTGGATGGGTGGATCAGATATGTGAACTGGATTGGATGGGTGGATCAGATATGTGTAGGTTGGGTGTCTGGATGTCCATGGATTGGATTTGATCTAGACCTGAATGTACGGTATATGACAGAACTACTGACCTTTTTTGTTACTGTAGATTGACTTTCAGACAAAGCCAGAATTACCGACACGGCTCACATCAAGTTTGCAGTCAGATACACTGACTCAGACGACGCTGAATTATGGAGAGACTTACTGGAATATGACGGTGATGACTTCGCAGACTTTGCTAATGCTGTTTTGTTGTTTTACCCAGAATGTTGCTTGGTGAACTTTAAACGTGCTGATACCGCAGAACTGGCCACTCCGCTGGCAGAACCCTATAAGGGTGATGCTATTGAGCAGCCAGACACACTGCAACCACCGGTGGTTCAGGATATTTTGCCTGCCGCAACTGAAAACGGCCTCAAATCGCTCATCTTTACACCGGCCTTCGAAGGGTTGATTCAAAGGTGGAAGCTTGTTGGAGACCTTGTCCCACATTGCGCACCTTTTGTCACTATAGGTTTAACATGGGCAGCCAAGTATGATGACTGGATGAGCCTCACAGGAGCATATGCTGTTGCAATGTGTGAGTCTTTTCGATGCTTCGATAGACATAAATCCTCATTGTTGTGTATAGTCATTGACCCCACAAGATGTCTGTCATGGATAAATAAACATTGGTCAGTGCCGCAAATTACACAGGCAAAAAATTATATTCTCCAACTGGTACATCTGCCAGATAATAATAACAGCCGAACTTTGGATTGATATGTCCCACAGATGTGGAGCAAGAGAACAACAGATGTCTCTGTGCAATCTGATGAATTGATTCATCAGCTGCACCCTGCAACTTTAGGCTCAATGATTTATGGACTTCCTGAGTTGGACTTACTGCCACATCACCAGGGCAGCCCTCAATCAGTCGAAGACAAGTTCAATGCTTATGGCACAGGTGTTCTTAGTCCCAGAGGGACAGATCTTCTATCTTTTTGGATGGTAAGGGTCTATTACAGGATTTGTTGATGATGAGGTACCGATGGTGGACTAGGTTTCAAAATCAATCTTTCCAACACTCTATAAAATCGCCATGGACTTTCTCCCAATCCAATCCTCTGCCATTCCATGCAAGCGTGTATTTTCCTCCAGCAGTGATACATTCACCAAGAAATGCAATCACATTAGTCCTTACTTGATGGAAGCCTTACAAACAACCAAGTTTGCACTGAAAAAAGAGCAACTCCACTTCATGAAGGGCTGGTCAGCATCCCAAAAAGATATGGAGTATGACTTGATGTGTGTTATGGGCTCAGCAAGCCATGAAGATCTCTTGGCATCTGGCTGTGGTGATGTACTGATATCTGCCATCAGCGCAACAACTTCTGGCAGTCGTGATTACAAGGCCCTTCTCAGAGTCATCGCAGAGGACGAATGCGATGATGTTCCAGATGATATTGCAACAATGTCTACATGTGTCTTTTAATTTTTTCTTTACTGCTACCTTTACTATTTCTATGTTCTTGCTCATACTGCTGCTACTACTTTTGTCATTAATGACCTTGACTATTGATTGATTTTTCTTTTTGATGGATGTCTCACCCTAACTAATATCTGAACTAGGCATCAGCACTGACTGCGACAATTGCTTTATGCCATGGTCATTTCCCACCATTCATGGTATGTGAGTGCTTTGATCTTCCTTCAAGCTCAGCCCACTGATCGAAGTTTGCAGGGAGTGAGTGTGTCAATCCTTGTTTGAGCAACAACCATGCTGATCCAAGTCGTTGCCCACTGTTCGCAGATAGTGAATGTGTCGATCCTTGTTTGAGCAACAACCATGCTGATCCAAGTCATTGCCCACCATTCACAGCCAGTGAGTGTGTCGATCCTCGTTCGACAACAGCCATGCTGATCCAAGTTGTTGCCCACCATTCACAGCCAGTGAGTGTGTCGATCCTCATTCGAGCAACAACCATGCTGATCCAAGTTGTCACCCACTGTTCACAGCCAGTGAGTCTGTCAATCCTCATTCAATAACAGCCATGCTGATCTGAGCTCGTTGCTCACCATTCACAGAGTGAGTCTGTTGATCCTTGTTTGAGCTCGCACCACGCTGATCCAATGTAGCGAACAAAGTCATGCTGACCATGAAAGTGCCGTTTCACACAAGCGTCTTGTTACTGTCTACAGCAGCTACTGAGAAGTCCCCTATAGCGAGCATTAGCCTTTTCACTTCGCCGGTACCGTTTTTGCTCCATGGATCCTTGCCCCTTACCGAATCTCACTACTGATGTCCTCCTGTCCATTCCATTTCCCTCTAGATCCATTGGTGTGTAGCATATTTGTTTCCACCATTACTAAAGGTACGGCAAGACTTACATACTGTTAAGACTGTACTCAAGGGTAGAGAGATCCGAAGGGCTTTGGCCTCAGTTCGTACACTGTGCCCCTTTCTCGAGTAATGCCCCTTATTTCAGGGAGGAGTTAGTCGTCCAAAGACCCGGAAGGAGTTACGTGACGGATCCGGGTGTCCGAAGGTGTCAGATATGATACGTCCGAAGGTTATTTGGAACGTAAGGAGAGGACAGAGATTAAGGCTAGTTTCGGAACGAGTTCCTAACTAGAAACTAACGGAGATGGGCTATCTGAAGATAGAGTCGGAGGTATAGACTTATAGGAATCAATCCTAAGTCTCGGAAGGTGACTTAAAGCAGAGAGTGGCTTCAGTCCAGAGAAGGCAGGATGAGTAGAATCTAAGATGATATTCGAACTAAGGTTCTACGGAGATCTACAAGTGGTTTATATACAGTAAGTATCTAAGACGGATAATTAGCAAGTCCGGGACCGAGGGCTATGTACGAAGTGTAACGGAAGTCTATTAGTTATTGCACAGCGGATCAGTAAGCATGAATCGGAAATGAACACAGGAAACGGATCAGTAACACAGGACGGAAATATACACAGCTGGAGTACCGGTAGTAGGAGAAATGACGAAAGGAGATAGACGCAGATGTTCACCAGGGAGTTAAGGTGCGAGAAGTGAGTACATTCGGAAGGGTGGTCCGGACAGGATCTGTGGACCGGACGGATATGGAAACGATCGGATCTGGATGGATATGATTGGATCTGAGATTAGAAGTATGGTATATGACAGTATCCCCCCCTTAGGGCCGAACCCCTGAGGCACAAGAAGCGTCGATCCGGATTGGACAAGATTAATGCGAGACGATGGGGAAGTTTGATGGTTGTAGTGCTGAGTCTGTAATCCAACAGATATATGGACGTCAGACGTCCGAAATGATTCCTACCCCCACTTCATATCCTTGTTAACAAAACTTGTCTCCTAACATGTCTGGAAAGAAATCCGATGCCCCTAAGTCTGCTGCTGACCTTGTGGCGGATCTGGAGCAGCAACTGGCGGCTGCTAAGGCTGCAGTGGAAGCCGAGGCGGAACGGAAGCGGAAAGAGGCGGAGGAGCGGAAAAGGCAGGAGGAGTTCAAGCAGATTGAGTTGGCGGAGATCCGGAGGGAGATGGAGGAGAAGAGGCGGAGAGCACTGATTGAGGCTCGGGTGAGTGCTGTGGACTCTTCCGGATCCGGATATTAATGGGTTGGTAAAGGCCAAGGCTGCTCCTGCATCTGGGGCAAAGGATGGGTACTGCTCTCGTTGCGTCACTAAGGGCCGGATGTGCCAGTGGGATGATGCTGAGAAGAATGCCATGGTGAGTCGTCCGAAAAACTTCGGATCCGCTGATTTCGACGTTTCGTAGATTAAGTCCTGTGACGTCTGCCGGAAGGACAAGGCCACTTGTCCTGGAAGGCCCGGATTCGTTAAGGGGCCTAAGGGCCGGAAGAGGCAGCGTCCTGCTGGTACTCCGTCTCCGAAGGGCAAAGGCAAGCGCCGTCAGAGGAGTCCTACTCCGGATGTGGCGGACGCGGATGTCTTCTCTAATCCAGTCACTATCGAAGGTACGGATGAGGATTTTGTGGAGTACGATGATCAGGCTTGGGTGGCCGCTGCTAATGGCATCATTGCTGAGTTGGCGCGGACCAACGGACTTCTCCAAGATGGTATTGCGGCGGCGGAAGGGAGTCGGATTGCCATGGAGCGGATGAGCTCCACCATGGAGGCCTTCCTCCAGCAACAGAGGGAATTCCAGGCCCTGCTCATCGAGGAAATCCGGACCGGATTTAGGCTTTCCGTTTCTGCCGGATCCGACAAGGATGGCGCTGGTGAGGAGATTGGGGAAGAGGTGGCGGATGAGAATGGAGGGGAGATGGCGGATGGAACTGGGGAAGAGATGGCGGATGGGACTGGGGAAGAGACTGGGGGTGCCAGAGGTGAAATGGAGACTGGTGCTTAGTCCAGATCCGGATTTCCGCTACTGCCCTCACTGTACTTATATTTCGTTATGTACTCTTCAAGCAATGGGACCAGGCTTGTCCGGATATGCTGAGTGGAAATCCGCTACAAGATCTGATGCATTTCCGAGTTCTGTGGCCAGTAGCCAGGAAGTTTCTTCGTCTGTTCCCTCGTATCCGGACCAACGGACGAGGTATAGAAGTTGGCAGTGGTGCCTACGACGGTCCAGTTTAGAGTCCAGGATTTCGGATATCTCATACTCTGGTTCTCCGTCGACTTCGATTGGTGGCGGAGGAGGCTGGATGCGATTGGGAATGGTGTTCGGAACTGCTGGCTCTAACTGCGACACATGGAAAACAGGATGTACGGAACGCATAGAATCCGGAAGTCGGATGGCGAAAGAATGAGTACCTGGGCGGGATATAATTTCGAATGGTCCCAAATTCTTTTCCGAAAGTTTCTTCGATGGACGGGTGGAGCGGAAGTACTTGGCTTTGACGAAGACTTGTTCTCCAATCCGGAAGTCTGGAGCAGGCTGTCTTTTAGCGTCCGCGGGTCCTTGATAGCGTTTCTGAGCTTCGGACATCTCATCACGGAGGAACTGGTGAAGTTTGTTAAGGTCTAGGGCATATTCCTGGGCACGGATGGAGGATAGGTCGCGTTCCGGATGGATGGAAATGTTCGGATGATAACCTTTATTGGCGAAGAAAGGTGAAACTCCGGTAGTGGCACTCAGAGCATTATTGTATGCAAACTCTGCGAGGGGCAGCAGCTCGGACCAGTTGTCCTGCTAATAGTTGCAGTAGATCCGGAGGTACTGTTCCAGCGTTTGGTTGGCATGTTCTGTTTGTCCGTCCCCTTCGGGATGATATCCAGATGTGAAGTGTAGGACCATGTCCAATGCCTTTCCTAGGGAACGGAAGAAGTGGGATACGAACTCTGTTCCTCGATCCGAGGTTACATGGGATGGGACTCCATGCTTAGAGAAGACATGGAGGAGAAATAGGCGGGTGAGATCAGGAGAAGTGATGGTGTCGTGGGTCGGGACGAATATGGCTTGCTTGGATAAACAATCTATGATGATGAGGATGGCTGTAAAGCCGGATGAGTCCGGAAGTTGTTCAATGAAATCCATAGAGATGGAATTCCATGATTTTTCTGGGACAGGAAGTTGCTTGAGTAGACCGTAGGGCTTATGTCTCGGAACTTTGGCTCGGGCGCAGGATGTGCAGGATCTGACATACTCTTTGACAAAGGCCCGTACTCCGGGCCAGGTATAGTTGCGTCGGATGAGCTTGAGAGTGCGATTCTGTCCAAAATGTCCAGATAGGGGGTGGTCATGGCAATTCCGGAGGATGCGAAGTCGTAGATCATTGGTATCCGGAATGTAGATGCAGTTGTCACAACAAAGGAATCCACCATCGTCTATTGTCCATCTCGGATCTGAGGGAACCGGAAAATGTGTTTGTGCAATGGGGTCATTAGGGAGTGCTATCAGAATGTCTTTCCGGAGGTGTTCGGTGTCCATAAGAACAGCTGCTCTAAGGACCGGAGTTGCTAAAATGGAAGCTCGTAGGGACGAAGCTAATTGTTCCGAAGCAAATATTGGACAGAGGTTGTGAGGGTTAATCTGAGCGTAGTCCTTATCCCCCTCTTTAGGGTAGACGTCCCATCGTCTAGTGAGGGAATCTGGCTTGACTCCGAGTCTTCCAGGACGGTAACGGATAACGAGGTTGAACTGATGGAGGAACTCGGACCAGCGGGCCTGACGACGGGATAGCAGTTTGGTGGTAGAGAAATACTCAAGGTTCTTGTGGTCCGTGACAACATCTATAGGCTCGGACGAGCCTTCTAGGTAATGGCGCCAGGTTCGGAACGCAGCATAGATAGCTAGTAGTTCCTTATCATGGAAATCATAGTTGAGTTCTGCACCGGACAGTGTCCGGGAGTAAAATGCCACCGGACGAAGTTCCGAGTCTGGGCACACAATGGATAGTATTCCAGCGATAGCATAATCTGAGGCATCAGTTTCCACAACTATAGGAACATTCGGAATCCAATGCGTAAGCACTGGAGCGGATGTGAAGGCTTTCTTGAGTGCGTTAAATGACTTCCGGCATTCCTCGGAAAAGTCCCAAGTGACGCCCTTGCGAGTGAGTCGAGTAAGGGGAACCACGATATCCGAGTAGTTGAAGATGAAGCGACGATAGAAATTAGCAAATCCGAGGAAAGATTGGATGTCCTTGACTTTCCAAGGCTCTGGCCAGTCTATGATGGACTGGATTTTCTCGGACGACATTGTCAAGCCATCCGGAGATAGGAGGTAACCAAGATACTCGACGGAGGAGGAGTGGAATTCGCATTTCTCGGGTTTGGCATATAGTCGGTGTTTACGGAGACGTCGTAAAACTTCTCGGACATGTTCCTTATGACTTGCAAGGTCTTGGGAATAGATAAGGATGTCATCCAGATATACAACAACACATACATCCAGCATATCGGCAAACACGCTATTGACAAAGCGCTGGAAAGCTGCCGGAGCATTCGTGAGGCCTTCCGGCATCACCAACCATTCATAGGAG
Source organism: Suillus spraguei (assembly GCA_016800925.1). Classification (NCBI taxonomy): domain Eukaryota; kingdom Fungi; phylum Basidiomycota; class Agaricomycetes; order Boletales; family Suillaceae; genus Suillus; species Suillus spraguei. Next base: position 73,551 of record JABCPU010000064.1, on the reverse strand, counting down.
CCATAGCACATACGGAAGGAAGTCTTCCACTCGTCTCCTTCTGTTATCCGGATGAGGTGATATGCAGATCGGAGATCAATTTTGGTATAAACTTTAGCGTGGCTCGGGGAGTCAAGAAGGTCGGCAATGAGGGGTAACGGATATCGGTCTTTCTTGGTGATGTGGTTAAGGCCGCGGAAATCCACACAAAGGCGGAGGGATCCATCCTTCTTTTTGACAAATAGGACGGGGGCTCCGTGGGGAGAAGATGAGGAGCGGAGGAGTCCGGACGAGATGTTTTCGTCAAGGAACTTCCAAAGGGCCTCAAGCTCTACCGGAGAAAGAGAGTATATGGTTCCGAGAGGCGGACTAGCCCCTTCTTCCAACTCAATCTTGAGATCGTAGGGTCGATGTGGGGGAAGTTGTCCGGCTTTGCCTTTGTCGAAGACATCCGCGAATTCGTGGTAGTCAGAAGGGATTCTGGAGAGGTCTGGAGGATCGGATGATACGGATGCGGATTGAAGGTTTGCTTCGGAGGGACGGAGGTAGATGCTGAACTGAGTAGATCCTTCTAACTTGCAGGCACGGCAAAAGGCCACTGCGTTTATCAATGATATGTTAGGGACTGGGGTACCAGCGGAGGGTTCGGATTTGGTCAGAGGCGGAGTCTCCGCCACGGATGGGATGCTCTGATGCGACGGAGATTTTGGAGGGGAGGAATCTTCCTTGGGTGGAATACCCGAAGGTAACAGAGGTGTCGGATTGGATTTTCCTGCCATGGTCGGTGTGTCCGGAGGCAGCGGTGATGCAGATGGGGTTAATGGCACTCCTTGTTCAGTAGTTCGGAACTCGATGCTGCCCAATACCCAGTCAATCAACGGATTGTGTCGGGTGAGCCAGCTATATCCGAGAACGATATAACATGAGGAATCCAAAGGGGTGACGTAGAACGTGTCGGAAGTGATTACACCGGAGGAGAATCGGACGGATAAGTTTATGGCTTCGACAATATTGTTATTGCATGTACCATCAAATAAACGGAGTGGAAGCGGAGGAATCTGATAGGTAGGAATTTTATGTTCTCGGACGAAATCAGTGTCTATGAAGCAGTGGGAGGAACCACAGTCTATGAGGGCCGGAAAGTCAGATATATTGGAGAAAGATGGAAGAGAGACATATGGACACAGAGAGTTCGGATCAGGAAGAGTTACAGCGTTGAGTCGTAGTTCCATTGCATGGGTTGGGCCAATGCGACCCTCATCCCGTACGGAGTCAGGAGGGTCGCGGACTAATTTTTTGCCTCATCTGAGGCTTCCGGTTCCGTTTCCAGAGTGAGCACAGTGGCGCAGCCTTTGGCAGCGCGCGAAGTGGATTTGGTGCATTCCTGGGCAGTGTGACCAGGTCCGCCGCAGAACATACAGAGCCTTTTGTCAAAACGTCTCTGACGCTCCTGGGTGGTTAGCTTTCCGTCTGTACCAACAACACTAGGGAGATCCGAAACTTTCGGGGTAGAGGATGTTGTGGAGTATGTTGGTTTATTGAATTTGGGCGTATCGGATCCGAATGAGTTGGAGTTCGTCCGGTCGGATGTTGACTGCCTGGGAGGATTGGAAGAGGTGGTTCTACTCTCTCGGGTGACTTCGCCCCTCCGTTCCCAGTAACGGGCGTCGATGGTCTGGGCGAGAGTCTTGAACTCCGAAAGGGTAGTGGGCTTACCCATGCGACTAATCTCATCTTTGATTCGGGCCGGAAGTCCATTGTAGAATTGGCGTCGTAGGGCTCTGTCTCCCCATTCGCGTACTTGGGAGGCAAGTCGCTGGAATTCTACAACGTACTTGTTGATGCATTGTCCGTCACACATGTGGAGTTGTTCTAACTGCATCTCTGCGTCTCCGGAGGGATCGTGTGGTCCGAAATTGGTTTGGAGCTCGAGCATGAACTCGGAGTAGTCATCCATCCAGTCCGGACGGTTGCTATATCCGTCCGAAAGGAGGTCCGGTTCAAACCACTCGAGAGCCATACCCTTAAGGTAGGATTGGGCGAAATTGACTTTAGCGCGTCCGGAACGGAAAGCGCTAGGTTTGCTCTGGAAGTTGAGCTCACATTGGACGAAGAATGCCTGGAGCTTGCGAGGTTCGGACCCATCGAAGGTATCTGGCTCACGGACTTTGACTTTGCTATCATCCGAGGTGGGGGTGCAACGGCTACTGCGAGCGAGGTGGTTAATGGCTACGGATAGTTGGGCTAGGACCCGGTCCTGAGGGTTTAGGTGGATTTTATCTTCTTCGTCATCCAGGTCCTCGTCGTCCGGATCATCAACTTCATCATCTGGTAGGTTACTGCGCAGCTCATCATCAAAGTGAATGGTCGGGCGCGAATTGGAGTCTGGGTTATCCGGGTTCCGAGTTGGTGTTATCGGATCCGGTCTGGCTTGACGGGCGGAGATACTTTGACCTATGTCGCTCATGCTTGCGCGGCGTTGAGAGAAACTGGTAAATGTTTGGACAGTGGGTGTGGGATCTCGTTGGATCGGACCAAGTCCGGCTCCTCGGAGTGTGTTCTGAGCTTTACGGGGAGGCATGATATGGGATGGTTGCTAAGTTACTCGGAAAGGTTTGAGTTCGAATATACTGTTAAGACTGTACTCAAGGGTAGAGAGATCCGAAGGGCTTTGGCCTCAGTTCGTACACTGTGCCCCTTTCTCGAGTAATGCCCCTTATTTCAGGGAGGAGTTAGTCGTCCGAAGACCCGGAAGGAGTTACGTGACGGATCCGGGTGTCCGAAGGTGTCAGATATGATACGTCCGAAGGTTATTCGGAACGTAAGGAGAGGGCAGAGATTAAGGCTAGTTTCGGAACGAGTTCCTAACTAGAAACTAACGGAGATGGGCTATCTGAAGATAGAGTCGGAGGTATAGACTTATAGGAATCAATCCTAAGTCTCGGAAGGTGACTTAAAGCAGAGAGTGGCTTCAGTCCAGAGAAGGCAGGATGAGTAGAATCTAAGATGATATTCGAACTAAGGTTCTACGGAGATCTACAAGTGGTTTATATACAGTAAGTATCTAAGACGGATAATTAGCAAGTCCGGGACCGAGGGCTATGTACGAAGTGTAACGGAAGTCTATTAGTTATTGCACAGCGGATCAGTAAGCATGAATCGGAAATGAACACAGGAAACGGATCAGTAACACAGGACGGAAATATAAACAGCCGGAGTACCAGTAGTAGGAGAAATGACAAAAGGAGATAGACGCAGATGTTCACCAGGGAGTTAAGGTGCGAGAAGTGAGTACATTCGGAAGGGTGGTCCGGACAGGATCTGTGGACCAGACGGATATGGAAACGATTGGATCTGGACGGATATGATCGGATCTGAGATTAGAAGTATGGTATATGACACATACCTTCCATGACACTGCTTGCTCGCTGCATGCCTCTTTGCTAAAATCATGTAGTATATCTTTATTTCACTACCATTCTTGCTATGTATTCCGGCCATTCACAGTACATGTTAAAAGGACTCTTCACACATACCAGTACTTTTACTTTCCCTCTATGATACACACAGTACTTAGGAATTGTCACCACTACTGTCTCTAATGGAATAAAGTCTCTTGCCGAAGTCACTGTCACTTAAGGAACTCTTTACCACTGCATGCACCACCGCTCTTTACCACTTTCCTGCACTTCATCTCTACGCTCCACCGCTTGTTTTACCATCAGTTTCCCACGCCTTACTGCAGTTTTACTGCATGCGCTACCGCAGTTTTACTGCTCACACTACCGCTACTTTACCACTATCTTCCCACGCTCTACCGCTACTTTACCGCAACCTTCCCATGGAGTGGAGGTCACCGCTAGCATCTTGCTACCTCCAATGGCAGTCTTGCACCACAGGTTGGGCATTATTGAACTATATTAACTTAGCATTCCCTTTAGGGTCGAATGCTCTTGCTTTGCAAGTGAAGCAGACTAGATGGAGCGCAAGACTCGCATACTAGCTTAGGCCATGGTTCATCTACAGCCCAGGCTAGATTGTATCTTTACACCGACACACTGGGTAAACTTGTGTTTCAAATGGATTTACCTTGCCTTCCTTGCGCTGCAGTTTGTGCTAGCTCTTGGTAACAGACCAAAGGGTGAACAGACGGCATATGCAATCACACTATGGTTTGTTTCAAGTCAGAGTCTTTATTCTATTCAAGCTGACTTGTGTGCAGGGTCTACGCCTTCTTGGCTGTTTACCTTCTCGTGTGTTCATTCTGGCTAACCGGCAAGGCATTCACTGTGAGTTTCACTGTTCTCGGGTGCTTGCTTATGTTATCCTGATGATGCACTTTCTGGTAGACCATTCCCAGCCAACTGAAGAACAAGATGGTGGCTGAAGTCATTATTACCTTCTTCACGCCCCCTGTTGGTCCTTTGATTGTCGCGATGGTCTCCACTTTCTGTCATATACCATACATTCAGGTCCAATCTGTTAAGACCATACTCAAAGGGAGGGAGATCCGAAGGGCTTTGGCCTCAGTTCGTGCACTGTGCCCCTTTCCCAAGTAATGCCCCTTATTTCAGGGAGAAGGTATGCATCTGAAGATCCGGAAGGAGTTGCATGACGGATCCGGACGTCCGAAGGTTATCCAGAACGTAGGAATAGAATGAGGATTAAGACTAGCTTTGGAACGAGTTCCTAACTAGAAACTAACAGAGATAGACTATCCAAAGATAGAGTCGGAGATATAGACTATAGGAATCAATCCCAAGTCTCAGAAGATGACTTAGAGCGGAAAGTGACTCAAGTCCAGAGGAAGCAGAACGAGCAGAATCTAAGATGATATTCGAACTAAGGTTCTACGGAGATCTACAAGTGGTTTATATACTGTAAGTATCTAAGACGGATAATCAACATGAAACACAGGTAACGGATCAGTGACACAGGACGGAATTATACACAGCCAGAGTACCGGAAACAGGATGAGTGATGAAAGGAGATAGACACAGATATACACAAGGGAGATAGAGTGCGAGAAGTGAGCACATTTGGATGAGCGATCCGGACAGGATCTGTGTGGACCAGACGGAAATAGAATCGATCAGATCTGATTGGATATGGTTGGATCTGGGATCAGAAGTATGGTATATGACACGATCCATGGACATCCGGACACCCAATCCATACATCCTAGTCCACCCATCCAATCCAGCTCACATATCCAATCCACCCATCCACTCCAATCCATATCCATCCATATCTAATCCATATCCATATCCTACTCAGTCCATCCATCCGATCTGATCCACCCATCCGATCCGTGTTCATATCTGATCCATGCCCATATCTGATCCGTGTCCATATCCGATCTATGCTCATATCCGAAACTATTCCCACACACCTGCGCGTTACGCCTTTTAGGTTAATACCTGTGTCCAGCTTTCGGTTATCTCTGCACCTCTGGCTTTCGGTTATCTTGACTTCTGTCTTGATAAGATATTTCATACAAGTCTTATTTCCGAGTTCATAGCCTTGTGTTCCGCAATGCCTCAAACATAGCCTCAGACTATCCTTACTTGCCTTCCAGCATGCTACCTACAGTATATAAACTTGTAGTACAACTCCTGCAGACCTCAATCTGATCATTGCTTTCCTACTTCTGTATATTCCTTTGACTTCTGTATCTTGTTACCATGTCTATATAAATCTGTTTCCATTCTCGCACTTGGGCTCCGGCCCTTGTAAGCTTCCGACTCAGACCTATGGGATCATTCCCTAGGCCAGAGCCTTGATCCTTTGTCCTATATCCTTTTCGGACTTCGTCCGTTTCCTGTCTCTCATCTGTTTCACCTCCGACTCTACCTTTGGTAGTCTTATCCTGTCTGTTTCTATTCTGGACCTTGTCCAGAGTAGTCTATACTATTTCTATACCATATCCAGACCTACTCCCCTCTAGTAGTCAACACTTCCCCTAAGATCCATAGAGCTACGCTCATCCGATCATCTGCTCGTCCGCTCTTCTGCTCTTCTGCTCTTCCGCTCCTCTGAGCTCTGGACCTTCGGACCTCTGGTCCTCCGGACCTATCCTATCCTATCCTCCGACACCTATGGATCATCTGTCCCTCCGGAGCTTTGCTCCTATCCTGCCCTGGACTTTGTCCAGGAGTCCATCCTTCATCCATTCTACTTGGAACTTGTTCCAGTAGTCTTACCATTACTTCCTACCATCCGGAAATAGTTCCGGCGCATTCCGGCACTCATCTGGAAGTCCTTCGGAGTTCTATCGAGCTATCCTGTCCTACAGAGTTCATCCGGACTCTGTCCAGACTTTACTATAACTCCCCCTTGGACTCCATCCGAAATTAAGGGCACGTACTCGGGTAATGTTACAGTCGTACGTGCCCCTATTCATTTTCTCTTTCGACTCTATCTTGTATATTACGTAACGCGATTCTGACTCATATGCTCAATGCATCTGTACTATAGTAGCCTTCCTTCTTTGGATACGCACTTACACTCTCACGTCTCTCTTGGTCCGTGCACACATATTGGCTTATTTAAGCACATTGTACTACACTTGTATACCTTACTTTAATCTTACTGGGTTTTATGTGGAATATCCTTTGCTTAGGTCTCCAACCTAAGTCGTCTGAATCGTCTCTAAGTCTAAGCACTCCTTAGCCTTAGTCTCTATTCTACCAATCGTCCTAGAGTCACGACTCTTCGACTGAACTCTTGATCCTACTTGGAACCTTTCCTAAGTAGTAATCCTCATTCTCTTTTGAACATAGTTGAACCTCCCAGCAGACTGTCTGTGTCTTATCACTGTCACTGGTGATGCCACCCCAGTTTGTAACAGGTAAGGGGCACAGCGTACAAGCTGAGGCCAAGCCCCTTCGACTTTCTGTCCCTCCGGTACAACCCCATGTAAGACCAGGACTTCTTAGTAGCCCCAGTTTTGCATGGTTGTAACACTTTCAGTATGTTGTGCCTCATGCTTTGTAGTGATTCCTTAGCTCATTCACGAGATAGGCATCTACCTCATTGCATCATTACTCTATGTGAGTTGTATCTGTTCAAAATGACACTGTCTGATCCTGTGTTTCAGCAGGATCCTTGGCACATCTTCTCCAGTTTCTTCCAATACTTATGCTTGGCTCCACGTTTCATGGATGTACTTAACATTGATGCATTCTGTAACTTGCAGGATGTGTGTCACACTTTATTTTTCAGAACCCAGCTTTGATTGACATGCCGAGAGAGAAAAGACTCTGGCTCAAAACAGTGCAGCACTACTTCAGCTTTCTGCTGATATCAAGCCTCCTGTCGAGAAGGAGGATGGTATGACCGCATCATCATCATCAACTGTCTCAGCCTCCTATATGACGCCCTCATTTGTATTGGCTTCCACTGACATTGGGAGACAGGTGATCACAGATGTGCCTTTGTATTTGACTCAACTGGCTTCTGAATTCCCTCTGGATTTGTCCATTTCTCCCCTACCAAATGGGCCACCTCCAACTTCTAAGAAGGTCGCATTGCCCAGCACTCCCAAGTCACATACCATCCTCACTAGCAATGGCAATGAATGGACTGTCAGTCAACAGGTGAATCCCTCACCAGCTCAAAGAGAGGCAAATTTGCGACACATCAAGAACAGGCACTGTGTCAAGGAGAGTGCTACTGGAGATTGGAGCGTGAAGCGACCTGACGACTTGCTTCCTATCAAGATGATAAAAACACAAGAAGTGGTGGTCAAGGAGTCGCATAATCAAGAACAGTGAAATGAAGAAACTACCACTGGCCTAAGTATAAGCACAATGATAATCCTACTGAAGGTGCGAGTGAAATGTTCAACCCAAGAGGACTGCGATAGAAGCTCTAAGTTAGTGTGAAGGAAACAAGAAAGTACTAAAAGGCAACAAAGGTTCCATCTTCTAAGGTTAGCGGCGGTAACGGTATATCAGCAGTACTAGCATGGTGTCAGCGGTACTCATGCGGTAAGGATAGCTGTAACAGTTAGCTAGTGAGGGCAAGAACAAAGTCACTTGAGTGAGACAAATATAGTATTACTACCAGCAGTGCAGTAGCGGTAGCAGCAACTCTGTACGAGCGAGACAGTTGGTGAGAGAGGTAGTGACCCAGCGAGATCACTGGCCGTGGTCCGGTTACAAGTAGCGAAGTTGAAAGTTGCACAGTACTTCAAGCGGTTAAATCAATGAGCAAGATTTGAATGGAGAAAAGTTCAAAGGCAAATAGATTGTGACTAGCGAGCATTCTGATACTAAGTCCAAGTGAAGGGATGTAATGGGCAGTAACCGTAACGGTATGTGTGTTGAGTCTTTTTAACATATTCGAGCACATACAAGATTATTAGGTGAGTCTGGTAGTGAGAAAGAAAATAAACAGGGTATTAACTAAGAGGTGCACAGCGTGTAGTGGCCCCTCAAGACGTGAGGTAAATCCTGCCATAGATTTAGTAATGGCGGAAGCGAAGTAACTACGCACCAATGGATCTAGATGGACTTGGATGAGACATGAGGGCATCGGTGCAAGGATCCGGTAAGGGTTTGCGGCAGAAGTACGGTTCCACCTAAATGGAGTGAAAAGGCTATATATGTACTCACTATAGGGGAATTCTTTGGTTGCCGCCACAGACAGTAATGAGATGCTTGTCAAAAACAGGGGTTTGACGGTCAGCGTGACTTTGCTTGCTACAACATACTAGCAGTCTCCCTGAGGAAGGAACATCTGCACAATCTACCACAACGTCGATGATCGTTCAAGCTCAGACCATGCTGATCCAAGCTCATTGCTTACCATTTGCAGAAGTCAGTCTGTTGATTATCATTCAAGCTTGGACCACACTGATCCAAGCTTGTTGCTTACCATTCACAGAGTGAGTCGGTCATTTCTCGTTCAAGTTCAGACCACACTGATCTCAAGTCATTGCCCACTGTTCGATCATCGCTGATAACGACACCCATTCACATTTCGATCAAGAAGTCCATTTTATTCACAAACATTCACAACCAATACCTCTCTTCAATCTCAACACTAATCCCTGCCCCCACGACCGCAACCTAGAAGTTGCCTCAGGTAATGTCCCCACCTGGATCTCTGAGTTGTCTGAATGGTTCTTTCCCCTCCTCCTTGGATTTCAACAGCTCTCTCGACTCCCCACTGCCTTTCAATGGGTCTCTCCGTGTTTTGCGCTGATGTGCGCTGCTCTTGCAACCTGCTTGCACAAGTCGCAGTACTGTATAACTAGTGATTTATTTTAGTTTTTGATTAAACAGTATCAGTAATTACTTACTTTGTCTTGTGGACCCATTGATATCAATAAAGTTATTGTAAAATGTAGAGTGCATTTGAGTGCATTTGTGAATTGATGTGATCGACAATCTGCTCTGAGTTCTTGTTGTGGTTCTCGATGACTGGAGTCCTAAATTGTCAATCTATTTTCGGCTTATATAATTTTAGAATATATTATTAATAGAGTTGGTTTTAAGCCCTTAAGTCGACTTAGCTGTAACTGGGCCGAACTGTAATTACACAAGCCATAACCACTTGTCAACTCAGCTATTTTTAGCTCGGGCTGCAGCTAGAACCGGCAACAAGCCGGAGCTGCGGCAACACTACTCACAAGCACTAGTTTGCTGATGAGTCATGTCATAGCTTTGTGGCTAAATCTAATGGTATTCTAGATTTGTTGACAAATGCCAGAGACTCTTTCCTTGAAATGGCCTTGAATAACATTGTAATTAAAAAACAAGACTAGGTGAGATGTTGAAGCTCAAAACAATTGGCTCAGGTATACTACCACTACTCATTGGCTGCAAAGGCGGAATGTCCCAGCATTGTCATAAATCATTCATGTTGAGCTGGATTTACAAGCATACATGGGTATGTATGTGCAACTCAAATTGCTCGCAGTATGGAAGCTAATGGATGACTTTCCGTAGGCTGAAATATTCTGATTAGAATATACCGGAGTCTCAAAAATTTACCAAACATCGCTGATATGTTAATCTATACTGGAATAATCCCCCGTATGCTCATTCAATTAAATTTAGTCTGGTCCTTGATGGACGATAGCTTTGCAGTCCAGCAGCTGCTTCTTGACAAAGACGAGGCTGAACATTTCGATGATGATGAGAGACTTATGGTGCTTGCTGCTGCTATCATTGCCGGGAGTGAGGTATCACAACAAGAGCGCATTGACACTCGGCACCCACATCGTTTGTACCTTTGCTGACCCCAACTACTTCCAAATCCTTGTATCAACACCCCATGGAAGGTGCTATATGATAGTCAACATGATAGAGCCTTCATCACTACAATGGGCATTGATGTGCCCACCTTCTCCTCGCTACTTACTGCAGGCTTTGCACAAGCCTGGTATGAGACACCAATACCTCATGAGGATGTCTCTGTGCACGGAACTCCAAGGATAGATAAACGCTCCCTTGATGCTGCAGGGGCACTTGGGCTTGCACTACATTATCTCAACTCTACTATGCATGCCATTCGCCTCCAGCAGATCTTCGCTATCATCCCCAGTACTGTCACGCGATATCTTCACTTCGGTCTTGGTCTTCTCTTACACACCCTTCGCACTCTACCTGAAGCCAGAATTCAATGGCCTGGAGGCCTGGATTTTGAGCGCTGTAGCGCACTTGTTGTGGCGCGTCACCCCAGACTTGGAGGGGCATTTGGTAGTATTGACAGCCTTAAACTACCTGTTCAAACCTCCGAGGATGTTGACATTGAGAATGCCACCTTTAATGGGTGGCTCTCCGAGCACTTTATCAGTTCTGTGTTAGCTTTTTCAGCTGAAGGTAAGTTCAATCTCATCACTCTAGCCCTGATTAACGACATTACAGGCGTCATTATTGCTGCAAGGTTGAATGCCCCGGGTAGTTGGCACGACTCACGTCTCGCTCATCAGATCTACGCCTCACTTCGAAACAATACCCCCCCTGTTACGAACTGGGATGGCGTCACCAGCGACAGTGAAAAGACACAGACAGTCTGCTGGGAAGTTCTACAATGTCCAGAAGAGGACAAGGTGAAAGTACAAGGAACATGTTCTGAGTACGATCAAGGGTTCAGCCTCTAGACAAGTCTAAGAGGTTCTACGAGAATAGAGACTAAGGCTAAGGAGTGCTTAGACTTAGAGACGATTCAAGACGACTTAGGTTGGAGACCTAAGCGAAGGATATTCCAGGTAAAACCCAGTAAGATTAAAGTAAAGTATCAAGCATAATACAACATGCTTAAATAGGTCAATATGTGCACACGGACCAAGAGAGACGTGAGAGCGTAAGTGCGTATCCAAAGAAGGAAGGCAACTATAGTACAGATGCGTTGAGCATATGAGTCAGAGTCATGTTATGTAATACAAGTAAAGGAGACAAGGAGAAAATGAATAGGGGCACATACGACTGTAACACCCCCCCCCCCCCAGGCTACTATATTGTTGCTGACATGCGTTCCCTCGGGGCAGCAATGACATACAGGGCCGAATCTGCGCACCTCTTAACCAAGGTCAATGGATTCAAGGCTCACTCGCTGAGATTGACGAGTGGTTAGCATTTAATCATGAGCTCCTGTCCTACTGGCAGACAGCTAAATGGGGGATGCATGGACTTCAAGGTGCTTTTGGAAGATTGCGTGTACTGCTTGAAATCACTAACAAAGACTCACGGGGGGATCTTATTGAAATCTGTGTTCGTTTGCACAATCTGCATGCAATTCGCGTCGGCATCAATCAAATATGTACAGTGTACCTCAAACAATGGCAGGATACGGTTGATGACATTGCAGTGTGGCAAGATTTTGAGAACATGTTGTTTTCAGAGCAGAGGCAGAAAGATCGCGTTACAAGATTCCATGTCATGCTAGAGTACGAGTGGCTTAAGACTTTGATTACAGAACTGAACTATGACAAAAATGACATCTATTTCTATCTATATAAGCTGTGCGAGTGCCATGAGTGAGAGAGCACCGGCAGTGGAATAGAGGAGAGCAGTTGTGCCGAGGAATAGAGGAGAGCAGTTGGGCCGGACTCATAGGGTTAGTTAGGGTGGAGGTGCAAAACAACTACTATTCAAGCTGCACAGGTACATTGAAACATGATACTTATCTAAGCTGCTCGAGTACAAGAACGACAAAGTCTTACCTCATACGCCTGAGAGCCTTCAGACCGCTGCACGCGAGTGACAGTCTGTGCGATCCCTGGGTGGGCCCGCCACTTTCCTAAGTCATCACACATATATGCATTCCCTGCGCCATCATAGCGCAACTCGAGAATTGCCTGGCTATGAGATTGGGAGAGAATAGTAGTATCAGACATTGAACGGACTCTGAGTGTTTGAGTTACTTACCTTGTGGCTACCGGTACACGACCTTTATATGCTAGAAGTGTATGTTGAGCCGTCGGATGCAAGGGGTGGGCATATTCATAGTAAAAAAAAATAGTCATGGACCCTGCGCTAGTAACAGTGCAATGGGAGCGCGCAAAGCCAAAAGGAAGAGAATACAATGGTGCCGGCTTGATTGAATTTACTGATCGGCGGCTCGTCGCGGCAAATACCGCAGCAGTCACAGACTCACAGCAGTAACATAGCATTTTCCTAGTGCTATCAATTAAGGGTACCATTTCCTCCTGCCACTGATAATCAAGAAGAAACGATCGTTCCCTGAAGTCTTCTATAAATATGGTCTGGCTTGAAAACACCTCACCATCCTCTCCACTACTTTCCCTTTACTTTTATTTGTGTTCAAACGCAGCCTTCTACCTTTCAGCGAGTGTCGCACAAACCAAATCTGTTTACTATAGTCCAGTTGTGACGACACTCCAGCTACCATCATTGCACCCAGCGATTATCATTTTACATCGACATGCCTCCAAAAGCAAGAGGCCAGGGAAAGAGAAAGGCTGGAAGGGAGAAGGTGTGTTATGAAATGCATAATGACGCCCAGCACTAATCAACCAATTGGTCGACAGGCTGGTGATCCGCTCCTTCTAGATGGTGGCAGAGAATGTGCAGGTCCATTATTAGATGATACTATCCATGAAGTTGCAAAGCGCGACAAAACAGCAGACGGGGCAATTCTGGGATATGCTCGCTTTGACCTTATCAAATATTATGATCGCCTGGTATTTGGTGAATGGAACAACCGCCCTCTGGTCGATTCACAAGTACAATCTCTATATCAATCATTCCTTGTGAACGGGGCTGACCGCTTCAACCCTATCCATGCGATTCCTCTTGTCGTTCCCAAGAAATGGCTTGTGGAAGGAAGTTATAGTCCGGATATCGATAAGCGCCAGGAGCTCCCCGTCCTGGAGATATCTGGCAGTGTGCCAAAGACCTGGAGAATAAAGGCAGCGGGGGGCATCACCGGACCAAGGCGATTGAGGCTTGGATAAACAAGGTCGATAAGGAATACGAGGCGCAGTTGGCAGAAGAGAGGCGTATTGCCGGTCTACCTGCCGATGACGTCGGACGACTTCAGAATGAACACATCGACAAAGTTGTGAAGATACGCCTGCAGAAACTCGCTGGCATTCTTGAGTATGGTGGCCAATGGATGGTCACTGTTTTCGACGAAAGTAAGTTGCGCGCTGGAGACCAAAATGTATCTGATGCAAGAAGCAACAGGTCAGGTCGACGGAATCATCGGTCTTCATATATCGCAGAACGAAACCAAGCACGTATATATGCAATCGCCGGAAGAGGGACTCATCCAGCAGTATAAGATACTGTCTGCGACAGGCAAAAACTGGTATAATGTCGAACAAACCACGGCTGGTGGCATCTTTGCAAAACAGAAAGAGCTTCTGGCTCAGGACTACATATTCAACCATCTAGCAGTGATCGTATCATCCGGTACTCACTATATCTATTCGCCTGAGATGCAGTTCAATCAGTTTTACAATATGATGTTCTCAAGCTATGGAGGGGTGCGTAAAATATTAGCATGATATACCTTGCGATATCGACTAATGCGCCTCTATGGATAGATCATTGCTGATGTCACCATGCGACTAGAGAACAGATTACGCTGGTGCTTTAACACGATCTCGTATGACTCCCGTAAGGGAGATGCGGAAATGTACCAGCAGCTTAAGCAAGCACATCCAGTACTTGCCGCAATCTCTGACCCACTCCGAGAGGCTCTAAACAGTGTCTATGAGAAGCACCTGGGGGGCTGCACTGCTGCGTCTTACCGATTGGGTAACACAAACGAAGATATTTGGTCAAAAGCCTATCTCCAGTACAAGTTGGATGTAATCGACGTCATGGAAGACTATGTGCGAGACAAGAAAGAAACCCAGGCGATGAATGACCTGTCTGATGATGTCCAGAAAGCGCTCGAAGGATGTGCCACCAAGGCTAGCCTTGTTCTTCGCCAATGCAACAACGTACACGACTTCGTCCATTTTCCGTTGATGTCTCGCTCCGTTATCACCACTCTCGTGCGTAATTTACATATGATCGAAAGGTCCATTTTCGAGGTGTGTATCTCCTGCCTATAGATAGTATACCACAGCCATCTTAAACTCCTGCAGGTTTCTGCATGGTTCTCACCACTGCTATATATGGCGAAGGCTCACGGAAAAGACTGGACACCTGGGTCAGCCTCCGCTGACATGATTCGAGCGATCATGTGCCATTCTGACTATGATCCTGAACAGCGCGTGTATGCTGTTACCGAGGTATGAGTTCAATGATTTTTTACTACATCGTGCTTTACTCCTTTATGCAGATTATATCGTTGATATTTGAGATGTTCCCAGAGTTCCTTAACATGGAAGGCCAGTTGACGAACATCAACGTACCCCATCGCATTACAAAGCAGCGGGAACTTCAGATGCTCTTTGGGATCTCAGACGATGGAAAGGAAAGAAAATGCAACACGCAAAGGGGTAAAAAGAAAGGGAAGAGGAGCGATGATGAAGATGACGCCGACGATGAAAATGACGATAACCCGCCGTCGAGCGATAAGGATACTGATGATGAGTTGGGGCGTGACGAGAGCAGGGAAGGGACTGATTCATCGTCGCACCGGAAGGAACGCCTTCGGAAAATGGATCAGGCACGCATGGTCATGCTTCATGCTGAAGCAGCTGACGCCCAAAAAATTTTGAATGGCGGGACAAAGTTAACATCGGTGAAGCACTATAATTTGTACCAACCTCGGTCTCGCGAGTCAAGCATTTCGACAGACGCCGTTGACCAAGCATTCAGGGGACAGCACCTGATATCCTTCCATACGTATGAGTGGTCCGCTACGACAAGTGGATCACGGGCACGTCGCATGCGTATTCTTGCCTGCATTGCAATCCTCGAGCAGACGGTTATCAATACATACCGCGTTGACTTGCTGGATGACGATAGGGGAGGTGCAGTTGCAATTCGCCTTGCGATCCAAGACAACACCGAAAAGTATCGAGTTGCCCGTCCCACCTCAAGGAAGAAGTTGTCGAAGCTGATACTAGGGGATTCACAGCCAACGCTAGATCACGTGAACCTGACGTGGCCTGACCAAATTCATGATTTGGTAGTACAGCAGGTAGATTTTGACCTAGAGGTTGAGCTCAGGTCACACAAGCGTGATTTTCTGCGAGTCAGTCAGGCTCATCAAGCTCAGAACATCATCAAACTTGTACAGAACAGCCGCATTGCTTGGGAGGATACCACAGGTGCTGTGGAATCGCGTGATCGTCCTCCCCTTCATCCTCAAGTGCAGGCAGCGCTCGAAGCGCTCATAAAAGTAAGTAAATTTACATATAACGATATTCTGTCACAATGACACATCTCACAGGTGCTGAGCGTAAATGCGTACATTCAACGACAGTCTCCGAAACTCCCCTTCGACAGTAACTTCCCATCCAGTGAGGGACTCGATGTGTCATATAGAGCAGTAGATGACGAGCCAGTCATCTCACATCTCACAAAACACAAGAAGTTTGTTTTGCTATCTCGACCCGAGGAAACTGTACTACTAGAATGCAAGGCCATAGCGCGCCAGAAATGTCGAGCGGGTAAGCGAGTCATTCATGTCGATATAGTCATCTCAATGTGATATCAGGTAGCAATGGTGCTAGGAGCAGAGGGTATGATAGTCATTCAGGTACGATACATTCATACTGTTTACCAGCCTCTACGTAATGTTCAGCGGTAGTGTCAGCTGCCATCGACCTCCATCATGCCAGCCCAATACATCCTCCACTCACCAATGACACCTGTGCGGATGTCACCAGGGATACGGGTCTGACTCGGCCCCCTTCCACGCAAGCACCCACCCCACACAGTGCTCTTGTTTTGGTTGTCGACCCTGCTCCTAGTTCTCCCCTCGAGAATCAACCAGGTAAGACACATCGTTTGCGGTCTCCGACGCAGTATTCAGCCGTGGTGACAGTGACTACGGACCTGCACGTTGGCCCAGAGTATCCCCCATTCAGCCAATTGTCTCAACAGTCTAGTCCAGGTGGGGCTTGCATGAATCTTCCCGGGGATCTGAACCTAACTCGGCCCCCTTACACTCAAGCATCCATCACGCCTGGTGCTCCCGTTCGGGACATCGACCCCACTCCCGTTCGGGACATCGACCCCACTCCCGTTCAAGACATCGACCCCACTCCCGTTCTCAAACTCCACCCTGGCCCTTTGCCTACCCAATCACCTACCACTCACGTCCCTGCGAGCGACGACACCTGCTACGGTAATAACGAGCACTACAGTGAGTATGATACCTTTGTTCATATCGCCAGTCTGTTGTTGGTGCGCATTTGTGACAGTCAAACGTCAACGCGACCAGTTCAATTGGCTATTTACCTCCGCAATTAGTCATTAACGCTTTTCTATACAGTTATGCCAGTTGAATTAGATGGCATAGGATCAGCTGCTGGTTCAGGTGAGATGAACATCTAACTAAGAGATCTGGCAGATCTTCTCAATTATTTAGACGATGAACTAGAAGATTACCTGATAGCACTCAAGGATGTCCCTCACGCAAAGCAGGGCAAAGCAGCTCCACGGCCTCGTCCTATTCCCCGTAGAGGAAAGGATTCCAAGTATACTGAAGGTCATCGGTCATCTAAAGAGGCCCGGAACAAGCGTGAAGCCTCTCTCTCTTTATCTTCCACAGACTCTTATGGTGGTAACAGACGTAAGTGCTAATATTTTTTTCGTTAATTCTATTGATACGAATCCAGTTGATGGTTTATATTTCTTCCCGTAGATATTAATGGGAAGTCTAACAGAAAGCGCAGGCAGCTTGGTGAACACAATGTCGGTTCATCT
Organism: Suillus spraguei; assembly: GCA_016800925.1. Lineage (NCBI taxonomy): Eukaryota > Fungi > Basidiomycota > Agaricomycetes > Boletales > Suillaceae > Suillus > Suillus spraguei. Next base: position 56,263 of record JABCPU010000064.1, on the reverse strand, counting down.
GGTGCTGCACTCAGTCAGCTTGATGAGGACATTCTTACCCAGCTAGCATAAAAGGCCGGTGTGCCTGCTGGACTTCTCTGTATAACATTGTGTACTATTTTCCAGTTATGCATTATGTGCTACGTATACTTCGCGTGTACTGTCACCCGTTAACAGTGAACCAAATACATATGTAGACTGTTGGTGCCGCCATAGGTAATGGCTCACACACTTTCCGCTAACGTGTGATGGCATGTGACACAATGTGACTAGCTGTGACCCGAAACACACCTGGGTTTCCCAATAAGTAATTACACCTGAGACATGGCCAAATAAGAGTCTGTGACAGATCCCGTTCAAATTGAGGGACAAATTATCAATATTTCAAATGATTGGGCATGCCTACAGATGTATGATCAAAGCCTGAACATGTCAACAATTAATTTTAACCCAGATTCATGCTCAAATGGGGAATTTGTGTGCATATAAATGCTGGATTTGTCGGCATGGATCTGCCTTACTGTTAAATGTATCATCAAATAATGAAAATGACTAGTTTATGTTGACCACAAGATCCATAAATAAATAATAGATATAACACATTCAATTCATAATAAATTGAAACTCTGTTTTAAATCGGGTGGGGGGACAGAGTGTGGCTATGTTGGGTGGGCACAGGGAATAAAAATCAAGAATATGTACATAGATATTTCCTACATTAAATTCTGATGATGATCCTGAAAATGTGCATAGGGCATACAAGTGCCCTGTTAAGTGCACCACTTGGCGGGGCACTATCTGATAGGGTTTGGCATTGAGTGGACTGATGTCCACTCAATTCATTATTACTGTACTAGCTACCCATAAATACATCCACTCGTTGTCACAATGTGTCTGTTATGCTATTCAATATACATAATATTCAATATCAATATTAGCTGTGATTAAGCATAAAGTCCAATCTACACAACTCAAGCAAAAAACAAGATCAAACAAGCTGGTAACACTCACTAAGTAGTGAATCAAATTCAGTCGAAACTCCCACAGAAATATCCGACAGTGGGCCACTCAGCCGCTTCAGGAACCTCTGGTGGTGTCAAATTGTGGCATTCACTACTCAAACCTCCAAACCTTATCACATGGTTTTCTCTTTTCCATCGTCCCCACCTTGCTACCGCATTGTTATACCTTCATCTCCCTAACATTAGTTAATCTTAAAAGTTGTTGTGTTGTTGATTAGAGGTCTTATGTTCATAATTGTAATATCGTGTTCTGTTCTGTCATTATGACATCTTTTGAAACCAAACCAAAAGCGTAAGTACAAGCAGGTTGTCTGGCACATGGAATAATCCATATCCTGGCATCATCCGCACCTGCTCTAAATATATGATGCAGCAGTAAAGTAAGGTCTCAATCACCTGCTCAATGAGTCCATCTGAAATATTATGCCCAAAGCCGCTTACTTTCAGTATCATTGCCACTTCAAGCCACTCACAATTCACTGCGACTTTCCCCCTGAGTGCATCTACACTCCTCTTCCTTTGACACAGCACATGTCGTTTTCTTGCAATACAGACTGCACAGTCTCAGCGGTGCCTGAAGTCTCACAAAACACTCCATTGGCAGTTCAGTCATCTGTCCCCGCTTTTCTGCTGGCAAAAATTCCGAAACCCCAAGGAGAAGTTTCCCGTATCAAGAGGGGAGGATATAATCTACATGAGGCACTCGGCTAGCCTTCCTCAGACTATGAAGAAACTTGAGTGTGTGTCCTTACACCCACATCATATGACTCTCTTGACCATTATTCTACTGCAGACATTCGTAGTCCATCTTGCCTGGGAACATCTTAGAATCAACAAGTCCTGGAGTTCACAAGCAAAGGCCAGTTTGACCATTGTGTATGCGGAAGTAGGTACTCGTCTTGTTGGTAGCCTTTTGTCACTCATCTTTATCAGGCAAAAAAAAGTATCATAACCTTGATTGGTATGAGGACAACTGGGTTGTTAGTGATATGCTCCGTATAATTTTGAAAAACAGTAGTAGTCATTAGGAGTAACAAAGTCTGCAAGATACTATTGTACAGGGGATATGTTTCTCGGGTTCAAATTTAATCAGTCGGAAAAATTTCCTGGCATTGTGACAGGGTATCCTTTTCTATGTCAGAATGGTGTGCTGGAAGGTCTGTAAACCCACCTGTCTTATAGATGGTCCCTGGAGCTAATGACTTGGCGCATAGTGCAATTCCCAGGAACCTCAGCCTGCGTTTCACTTCTTTAGGTATAAGATAGTCGACTCTGTCCAGGATTCATTGTGCCACAGCAGGTGAGATGAGATAGTCCTCTTGAAACCCCTATGACAATGGTCATCATATAGATTGCAGAACCAATGATATGTCTCACATTGTTTTCTCTGATCTCATAGGTTTGTACTTCATCAGAACTCTCCTCAGGCAACATGATCTCATCAGCATTTACCTCCAGCAATGCAGCTTGTAGTGCAATATATTCACGCTTGTGTAATTGATTAGTTCTCATATGTTTCCCCTTACCATGAGGATCGATATATTTGTTAATGCCTTTGTGCAGGTCACAAATAAATTTCCTTTTCTTTGGTGACCAATATTGGTACCACCGACCCTTACTGCGGATCTTGCTCATTGAAACAATGGACAGGTGTTTGATCTGCTTTTGAAGTAAGTTGTTTTTTGGTGTTTGACAAGGTGGCAAGGTTTACTAACCTCTTCGTCTGCCATAACAGTGTCCACACAGCCATATGTTCCACTACTAGTGATGGGCTGGTCGAGATCCATATCAGATCCCATCCATACGTCCTGCCAATGTTCAGTGTTTTAAATGATGTTCAAATAATATACTAATAATTAACACACATTGTCTTGATGTCGCTGAAGCTCACACTCATAGGACTTCATCAATGCCCTGATACCCCACTTTAGTTCCTGGATTTCATACTTCTTCAAGCAGTGGGAGCATGGGCATGGTGAAGGTCTCACATACAGATTGAACTGTTGTAGCGAGCAAAGTCACGCTGAGCATCAAACCCCCATTTTTGACAAGCGTCTCATTACCGTCTGCAGCGGCAACTGAAGAATTCCCTTATAGCAAGTATATAGCCTTTTCGCTCCGCTAGGGCGGAACCATACTTCTGCTGCGAACCCTCACCGGATCCTCGCGCTGATGCCCTCATGTCCTGTCCAAATCCATCTAGATCCATTGGTGTGTAGTTACTTCGCTTCCACCATTACTAAATCTATGGCAGGATTTACCTTGCGTCTCAAGGGGCCGCTGCACACTGTGCACCTCTTAGTTAATACCCTGTTTATTTATTTTCTTTCTCGCTACCGGACTCACCTAATAATCTCATATGCGCTTGAATATGTTAAAAGGACTCAACATACATACCATTACCATTACTTCCCGTTACATCCCTTCACTTGGACTTAGTATCAGAATGCTCACTAGTTGAATCTATTTGCTTTTGAACCTTTCTCCATTCGAATCCCGCTCATTGATTTAACTGCCGGTAACTTAACCGCTTGAAGCACCACACAACCTTTGACTTTGCAACTCATAACTGGACCGTAGCCAGTGACCTCGCTGGGTCGCTACTCCATTCACCGCCTCTTTCTTCAACTTCCTCGCTCATACAGAACTACCGCTACCACCACCGCTGCCGCACTGCGGGTAGTAGTACTATATTTGTTTCGCAGAAGTCACTTTTGTTCTTGCTCTTGCTAGCTAACCGCTACAGCTATTCTTACCGCGTGAGTACCACTGACATCCCACTAGTACCGCCAATATACCCTTGCCACTACTAACCCTGGAAGTCGGAATCTTCATTTTCTCATTAGTACTTTCTTGATTCCTTCGCACTAACTTAGAAGGAATTGCTTCTATCGCAGTTCGATTTGCCGATATGCCGCAACCTATTTTGAAGTCCGACCAATGTACTTTATCGGTGATAGCATCTGGCACACAAATCAGTTCTACACCAGCATCAGGAAATTCACACATTCCTTAACATGCCCTTATGCGCACTTATTTACACTTAACTGCCTTGGTGAAATTGAATCTACTTGTCCAAAATTTCAATGTGAATGAATTCAGAAAAAAAATGTTGAGATATATCAATATACATGTTTTATTGTATTTCGCACTCAAAAAAATATAAGATATGCCAGGTGAATGATGTGAGAGAGAGCAAACAAGTTTTGAGATAAGTGAGTTAAGCTGATTAAGCACGTCAAGGAATGTGTGAATTTCCTGATGAGTCTGCGGCGACTCTGCGCGCCGTGCACACTAAGGTAGATCCGCAGCTACCGGCGAGCGTTACTATTAATATCACAACATTAGTGGCGAATGAATCTATCCTTACTCCAGGATATGCGACTCACTCAGGCTGTGCAGTGCTTCATTCCCGCTATGACAGTGGGTGTTGTGTTTCTCACTGCGTATGTTGGTCTTAGTCTTCGACTATGCCTTTAATTGTTATCAAGTCATTGGACCTTTCACTGATATTCCCACTGTTATTTATGTCAACGATGAGTCGAGATTTCTCCGTGCTATCGTCTTTTCTGCATGACTGCATTGTGCTGCGTTTTGTTTCCAATCATAATGGGGTCACCGTGGTGTTGACATCTGGTCTTGCGCGCATTCCTACTATCGACAGTTGGTATAATTCTTAACAGACATTTCGACCGTGAGGTATATTCCCACTGTCTTTTCTCCTTCTGCCGCATCCCATATGGCTTTGAGACAGCATGACAATCCTGTATGTACGACGATCAATATTATCACGACAGCTTGCAAACTCTGTCCGCATCTATACTGACCCTTATTGCCCCCGTTGTGTGCAGAGAGCAGAGACTATGGAAAGCCAGACCACCGTGCTCTACTTCCAAGGCTTCCACTTCTCAGAACCTTCCTAGTAGGGTAAGTGCTTGCATTGGTTTTCGAACACCCTGTGCGACCATTCTGATGTGTCATGTAGATTTATTCCCGCTACTATAAGGGAGTGGGTTATATCGTGTTTTACCACTGGGACATCGATCGTCTTCCTGCGTTTGTTGCTCTGGTCCTTGAATTGTATTCTTCTCTCGTCTTCATCGATTGCTCGTTCGCTCGGCCATTTGGGTCCAAGTTCGCGTTTCGCTGAAATCCCCATGGCCTCGGTGATTCATTGCCGTGCTCTCACTACCGATGTCGAGTTCAAGGTCGCATGAGGTCTCGATGTTATGTTTGGGATGAACTGGATTGCTGCGTGACCACCGTTTTGTGGGAAGATGAGACTCCCTTCTCCAATCCTCTATGTCTGGCCTTCAAGGTGGTGGTGACAGTGTTTCATTGTCCTCGTTTTCTAGTATCTGCTCATTTCCTTCTGTGTTCCTAGAAACTCCGTGTATACTTAGTGGTAATGTCAATCATATTGAACTTGCTGCTAATGATAGTGAATTAGAATCATCTCAGTCTTCGTCCCTCGTCGGGGCAATTCTATTGTCTCCTAGACGTTCAGACTCGAACTTTACTGTCCATGTCATCTTTTCAGGCACTGTCAATCAGGGGCCCATAATTTTTCAACTTAGGAAGTCTTGTGAGTCGTCAAGTGGAAGAGTTAAATACTTTAGCCTGGCTAGTGTGGTTACCACAACAGAATCGAAATCTGTTTCTCTTGGACTACGCAGGTTCGAAACCTGCTGAACTACAGTTTTTTCTATCAGAACGCACTTTGACATTCATCCGTAGATGGTTTCTTTAGAAGTTCACCACAACTGGTCTTAGTCAGGTGGTTGGCATAACAGAATCAAAATCTGTTTCTCTTGGACTGTGGAGGTTTGAAACCTGCTCAAGACAAGGTTTTTTCTATCGAAACACACCTTGACATTCACTCATGAATGGCTTCTTTAGAAGTTCATTGTAACTGGGTCTTAGCCAGGCGGTTGCCACAACAGGATCAAAATCTGTTTATCTTGGACTGTGCGGGTTCAAAACTTGCCGATGACGAGGTTTTTTCTATCAGAGCACACTTTGATGTTCACCGTAAAGTTGGTGTTAGTTTCATCATGTTATATTTCAGATTTCTCTAATAAGCGCGTACATTCCGTCAAATAGCTGACGCCCTGCTATGCATTATCGCCACCCTTTTCCCTACATTTGTCACTATCGCTGATGACATGTTCGATACCTCACCGCCCGCGTCACAGGAGATCCCTGCTATGTTGCATCTCATTCTCAATAGGTACAAACTGCAATTATTGTCAACCTTTCTCCACGCCCGGAGCCCAGAACCACTTGTTCCCTGGAGAAGACTCTTGTTCCGCGTCGCGGAGATGATTGTTCTCGTGGAAGGTGTCCAAATTAATGAGAAAGATTGGGAAAGATGCGAATGCTGGAAGGCCAAAAAAGTGGACGCATGGAACCCTCGCTCGGCTGTTTCATCAGTTTGTATTGACTTCAAATATTTTATGTATATAATAGTACTCCATGCGCTTTTTCTTCTGAAAAATTTACACGCAGAATGAACTGGAAAATAGATCACGACTCAATAGCGCAACATTGTATTTGTCTTCCCTTGCCAATTCCAACAACAAATAAACTGGGGAAATAAACTGTTATTATGTAGGTGATTTAATAAATGGCCTCATGATCTTGATTCTATGCGAAATAGCGATTGTGATCCCAGTGGGTGTGCGGTGATTGAGATATGGAAGATTATTGTGACACAACTGTACGCGCGCGCCCTTAATACTAGATTGAATTTGCTAAGATGATCAGTGATAGTGACTCAAAGTTCAGTAAAAAATAGTTAGAACCAACCTGGACAGCCCCTTCGAGCGTGTTGAGTCAGGAAGGGATGGTGATTCTCACCGCCGGACTCGAAGTGGACTCCTTGCGGATAGAACTGGAGAAGTTCTGATGGGTCAGTAAACCCCATATGACAATTGAGCTGATTTTGATTGTTGGCAGTTCCAGCCAGCTCAGATTCTAGTGCGGAGATTAAAAAAAATCGCTGGTCGAATCTAGTACAGTTAACATGACGTATGGGCACATGAGTGGTAGCACTCGTAGCGAACTGACCTGTAGTCCAGGCTAGATGAGGGCAGGTCAGGTCACTGCTGCATGACTTGAATTGGTGGAATATATAGGTGTAGAATTATTATCATGGCGACCATCAACTAACCACTTGCCTTACCATCTTTCACCGAAAATATCTTCATGGCTTTAGAGACAGTAACAGATGCGTCGCACATAACCGGGCGACTTGCAACATCTCAGGATCGATCCGCGCATCGCGTTCATCCATATTCGCGGAACCCGGTCGCACCACATACCTCTTCGCGTCCTTCAAGTAGCATGATGTCACAGGATGACATCGACAGCTTCATCTATGAGACTTCAGATAATAATGACCCTCCCCTTCCAAAATTAAATTTCAAAAAATTGTCCTTGCAAGATCGCACCACCCTCTTGTGGGCGCGCAAAAAAATGGTACTGAAAATGCTTTTGGAGGGTTGGTTGCCCCAAACCACAAGCACAGAGAAGGAAGACCTCAAAAATTGTGCGAGAACATTTGTCAATGAAGCAAACGACAAATTTGGCAGTGGTAGGTGCTCATTAAGTTCGGCATCATACTCCACTGATTTCTGCGACAACCAGATATTGCAGTGACGGATGAGATCCTCAAGTTCGTTGTGGATGTCCTCACGCAAAACCGGGGAACACTGGCCGCAAGGGGAGAAACGTATATCAAAGACTATGGCATTGAGCCGACGACGGCCATGTCTAAGGAAGACCAACAAACTTTCATGGAAAGGCGCAGGGTTGAGCTGTACGACTCCTCAAATCTGTTTGACTACTTTTTGCATGACGTCAAGATCAATGAAGATGCTAAGACGGCCACCGTTCTGATGTTTGTGAACCCCGCTGTGGTCGACACCTACATCAACCACTTCTACTGCGACCCAAAGTCGCCGCTTTGGGATGACACCCTTAGGCAGCAGATCACCACAACACCTATACCTGGACTAGCGATAGCGGCCGCCGCAGTTAGTGATATGTTGTTTAGTATTCCTTCACTAATTTACATGGTTTTTAGATAAAATGTGGTATTGATCGCAAGGTCGAAGGACGACCCTCAGGGACCAAGGAGGTCATACGCTTCAACGCAAACCCCTTCGCCGGCAACCAGCGTGAGATTCAGAAGAAGATGGAGCTGGCTTACGATTCCCCCATCTACGGAAAAGAGTTCAAGGCACAACTTCTGGAAATCCATCTGAAGGGCCTGTGAGTAATTGTATCGTGCACTTTAAGTGCGATTCTCATTCTCATGTGTTGTAGCCGGGCAATGATGAAAATGCGCAGCGAGCCAGCTTCACAGACGGAGATATACCTGCCTCAATCATTGGAAGAAATGACCTTGCCATTAGCATCCCTGAAGCGTCATACTACACCAGCCCCCTCCAGACCAATGCACCCCCAACCGCCACCCCATAATTTTCAGTTAGAAGGGCCATCATCAGCTACTGGCTACCCACAGCAGGGTATGGCTACTGACGAGTTGTTGAACCCGCAGTTGGGTCTCGCCTACCAGGAAGGGTTAACGACGAATGCAGGAACCTTCTATGATGGTTTGGACATATACTCGAACCAGCCAGAACCATATTACATCGGATAGATATGGGACCATGGGTCAACTAGTCAGATACAGCTATGATATACTCTTTTGCGCATCAAATCATGTACATTAAGCTTGGAACTCTTGTGAACTGACTGGCATATTATAATTGAGGTCTGCTTCGGCGCTATGAACCCGAGTGGCAGAGTGTGTCAAACGTTGACGTTCAACAGCCCAAAATATTTGACGTTTGCTTTGGAAATATGAAACAAGAGCGGCATGTCAAACGTTGACGTTCGACAGCCCAGAATATTAATATTTGGCGTTTGCTTTGAAAATATGAAACAAGAGCGGCATGTCAAACGTTGACGTTCGACAGCCCAGAATATTTGGCGTTTGCTTTGAAAATATGAAACAAAAGCGGCATGTCAAACGTTGACGTTCGACAGCACAGAATATTTGACGTTTGTTTCGAAAATATGAAACAAAGGTCTCCAGAGGGCAGGTGCGAGGCTGAGTACAGTGGTCCTCCAAAAGAATGCCAGACTGCATTGACCACTCAGTGGTCAGAGCGAAACACAGCAGAACACAGGAGACTCACGTTCAGCGATAACAGATACAGACTTTGAGAACTTCGCTCAGCAACTCTCTGGCTGCATCAACATCCGCTTCAAATCCTCGCTTCGTGAACCACGAGAGCAAAGCAATGGTGAGATGGAGCTGGGTAGCGGTTCGGTCCGAATAACCAGCGGCATGCAAGTCGCGGGCACTCTGAAAAAGAGAGATAGGGATGTCGAGGTATCTTCCGCCAGCTGGGCAACTGACAAGCAGATGGAGAGTCGATTCCCGAGGTTGCTACTGCTAAAAGTGTGTAGATGGATTTGGCCAGTGCGAGCTCCACCTATTTACACCGTTCGCCACCCAGTACACCAAAGGCAGTTACTAAGTGAGGTGGGTAGAGCTACAAGCACCGTCCGATAGTCATGGTAAATAAACAAGCAAGCCAATAACACTATTACGTGGTTGTTCATTGTTCAAAGTCAGCCGGCAAATTCCGGCGATGCCTCGGGCCTGGGCCTCTCAATTTGGATATTAAATTGTCAGACTCAGAGGACGCTTCAGGACGAACGATCGAGAAAATGCACGACGCCCAAATAATCATGTGACCCGCAGCCTATCAGCTGTACAAGAAGATATCGCATCATCAGTCATAAGTAAGGTAATTGTAATCTTCATAACGAACAGAGAAGATCAGGTATCGCAGAAAGTATAATGAAGCAACAAGATATATAGTCCATGAAGATGAATAAGTAAGGAAATATTGCATCAATAGAATAGTTCTACCCCAGCGCTTGGGACAGAACACATCCTATAGCGCCGAGTCATCTCAAATCTCGGCCCTCATCCGATCTTGAAACCACGCTGTAGGCATGCTCATCACGTCCTCAGAGCCTGAAGTGACAGTCGTTCTGCTCGTCACTTCTGTATCATCACTCGTCACCGTTGTGCCACCCACACTACGGATCATTGGTTGCGAGAGTGCCGAACGAGTGGAGAACGAGGGCATTGGGCCAAGGATCGACGTGCGGCTGCCTAGCTCCACAAACTGGTCCTTGAATTCCCCAGTAGTGTGGATCATACACTGCGAGGGATCTGCGTGTCCAAGTGCGCTCACCGATGGCGAGATAGGACCAAAGGTCGATTAGACTTTAGCGATGCAGAGGAGATTGCTACGCGTGATTGGGCGGAATTTGCAGAAGGGCAAGAGGAATTGGACACCGAGAGACTGAAAACGCGTGCGAAGGATGTAGGTGCTGAGCCTGAAGATGAACGTGCAGAGTGGAGGCTTAGATGCGAACGCATGAAATGAAAAGACCCTCGCTCAGCGACCAAGGGATTTCCTTAATGGATGACTTGGGGCTATATCAACGAATATTGTTAGTTCAAGATTCTCAGCAGTGGTATCCAAACTCACAGTTCCAAACAGGGTTCTCTGTTCACTTGGGTCTGGTCCTGCACTGGCACTGAAGAAGCCACCGGCTAAGTTTCTCCAACCATCACCTGCTCGTGACGGCTCAGCATCGAGAACATCGATTGTGATACCGGCACCATTTGACGAGCCAGTGATAACGGACGAGTCTCTCGATGCATGGCGACTAGATAACGGGACAAGACCTGGCGACAAAGGTCTCCCGTTCGTCGAAGCGGACGAGAAAGGTGCCGGTGCTAGTATATCCAAAATATCGATGCCTGTAGGGGACAACGGGCTGGGATTTCCTACTACTCGGCAAATCATATGGATGGTCATATGCTGGGGGTGCCCCACTCTGCATAGGAGGTCCAAAGTCCGTTGCAGGCACTGCACTTCCCCTCTGACTCACAGGCGTGATGACTCTGGAAGGAAAGGAAACTGGGGTGCCCATACGAGGGACTGCGTCATGGTACACCGTGTTCCCAGATATCGCGCTCTTAGCACTCGCGCTCGACATCGGACGTTCTCCTGCAGGAGTATGACCTACACCAAGCCCGCGGCCGAGTAAGGATTGGGCTGCCTCTGCGTCTTTAACCGATCCCTTGCGCGAGTTTGATCCGCTGTGAGATGACGAGGATCCAAACCAGCTCTTTCGCAGACGAGAGAAGCGGTTGCGCCAGTCCTGCGACAGGCTGGGTATTCATGGAGTTATCATCTTGCGGGCTGCGGGAACCGAGCTCCTGGACGCGTACGCGGCGAGCAGTGAAGACTTTTGCGAGGTCACTTGTTGGATAAGAGGCACCACGGACGGATTTTTCCTTTTCGTTAAGTAGTGAGCGGTCTGAATGTTTGCACGTGGCAGTGCCCTCAAAAGGTGGTGGTGGAAGTAGGGGGGCGATGTGCTCGGGCAGAGAGGGATGACTTGAGCTGTACATGCGTGGTCGGGATATGTCTTCCAGCTCTTCCTCGTCTTCAATGCGAAGGAGCTCTCTAGGAGGCATGATGTGGCCTAGCATTTTACTGCTGACGTGGGCTGGGCTACCATTACCACTGTATGCCTGTCCAAAGTGTCCTGAGCCAGGCAGGACGACGCTATAGTCTGTCGAAGCCTGGGAGGACCTTGTTCTGTCGGAGGAAGTGCTTCCTACAATGTGGGGTAGGGCGGCACCGGGCGGAAGAGAAGATACTGGCCGTGGACGGCGTTCAGGATCAGTAGCGGTGCTACGACGGAGCAAAAAATCTGCTTTATCATCACCGCTGTCGTGAGGAGAACCCAAACCAGCTGGACGGTTCTCCTCGTCGCCAGTTGGATCAGGTGTAAGAACATTCCACCCTGTCAATATAGGTGTGATAGCTTTGGAGTCTCGTCGACGGGAGTTCCAACGAACGGACCAGATGAAAGGCAGAAGCAAAATGAGGTGTCGCAGAGGATGATGTTGGGGTGAAGGTGCAAGAGGATGTCGCGGTAAGTGAAGACGTTAGAGAGGAAGTGGAAGCCGCTGGCGAGGTGAGACCACCGTAAGTCCAAGGCTCCACGCGCCGTCACTGCCTAAGGGAATCTGGGAGGTAAGGGCATCAGTATGGTACGCAACGTATAGTTATCGGTCACAAGCAGAGACGTTAAAAGATTCGATGGAGAATGAAGACGTCCGTGCTTTTAAATTCCACCCCATTGTGCAGTAGGTCAGTTTTTCGAATATCGTAATAGACATTAATGTTTCAATATACATCTAGATGCTATGAAAAAAAATTGAGAGCTATCGACGACGATGTAAGTGTCTTGTACCAAAATCGTTGAAAAACAGTGTTGGCTTCTTTAGCCACCTCGATTTAGATGTCACATCACACAGCGCCGTAAATATCATGCGATATCGATGCAGTGCACACGCTTACAAACGTCGTCAAATGAATAATGTGACGGATGTGTGTGACACAATTGCCAAGATAAGACTTGCACAAATCACTTCTATGTACTCTGTAGCACGAACCATCAGGAAAACCTTCCCATCCTAAATTTCTCCAAATTATCTGAATTATCTGAATTTCTCATAATGCGTCTAATTATATTAATTACTAGTAAGTCTGTCGAAATATCCAAAGGTAGCTCGATGCTCGAAGGACCTACAATCAAATTGTAACCGAAACCTGATAGTGACTTGTAAATGTATGGTAATACACGCAGCAGATATCAAACTATGTAGTCAGTACTAAGGAAGATCGAGTATTTCTCGGCCATGCGCAATGATGAGGTTGCATAACCACATAAGCCTCTCCTTTTTCGCATTGTTGCATTGTATAAGTTGCATCATTGCGACAATTCTGCTGTATGGGTCACAGAATTGTTCTGTGAAAGCATTGATATTCTTGTAGACTCCCTTTTTGAAACAACTGAGTGTGTTGAACACTGCAGCCCCGGCGAGACTGAACACAGCATTGAAGTTCTCCGCATTCAGGTGTTGGTGAAGGCCGTTGAGGTATATGACATCAACGATCATATCCATGAACCAGTCTGCCTTGAACACGTAACAAACTAGTGTACCACTGTCGTCCTATATGTTTAAATAAGTACAAGTACGAAGCCTAAAGAAAAACATACATATTTAAATTTGTGTAAGAAGTCGAGGCTTTCGAGTAGCGTCGGCACTAGCGTTTTCTTATGCTGCACCTTGGCACCTTGCTGTTCAATCAGGAGACACAAACCCAAATCTTTCTGAATGTTATGTATGGCATAGTCCTTGAATAAATGGCGAGTGTTGGACATCCACAAGACCATTTCTTCCTTGACTTTCCTTGTTTCAAATGGTTTATATTTGACTATAGTAAATAATCATCAGTGACATGCACACGGGCCAACAGAAGTACATACTGTGTCCAACTACTGCAATCCTACCCACCCTCAGGGCCTTCTTGACAGTCCTGGCACGTTTCTTGCGCGTTGGAGTGACACCCTCCTTCTGCAACATGACATGCTGTAGTTCGTACTTGGCCCTCTCCTTGATGGACAACACCTCAGCTCTAGTGAGCTCTACGGGGTCTCCATCATTGTCTTGAAAGTCCTCCGAGTCGGAAGACTCTTCTTCAACATCATTTGGAGCCTGAGTCGATGTTGGCACCAGTAACACCTGTTCCTACCACAAAAGAAGATAAGTAAAAGGATTCTTTTAATGGGACAAACTTACATTTACGACTGCTTGCGGCTGCAGCTCTGCATTCTCTGTTTGGGGGGGCTTGGCAGCGCTGAGGTCCCATTGCATATATTGCGAAACACCATAGCTGGTGAGTCCAATATCCCGGTGCACATACATGTCTTCATATTGAGGTTGTGGTAGGACGGCTGGATTATTATGTTGTAATTGGGGTCCGTAGGCATACGAAGGCTCCAGCCCTGGGTTGGGTTGGAGCCGATCAAGGGATTGAGGTTGGTGCTCGTAAGGAGAGTGCGGCATGTCGGGGTGTTGGTGCTTGTTGTGATGAATGTTCTGTAGTGGTTGGTCGTTAACTAGTTCAAAATGAAACTCTTGATGGATGGGGTGTTGTTGCGTGAACATTATTTATGCGATCTAATAATGATGGTAATCAATCAGGTTTCAATGAATAATGAAAGGTATTTATAGTACTGACCTTTTTTTGCACTGGTGGTTGTTGTCGAGTGAGTGCAAATGTTGGGTAGTTGTTAAGTGTATGTTCATGGCTGCTGATTATAGGGTATTGGGCCTGTGCAGTAGATTTATCCATTTTCAGATCATACTCACCAATTGGGCTCAGGCGGAGATGAAGAATAGAGAATGTATTTATTGAGACAACGATACACAGACATACAGACAGCAGGTTTGATGTAAGAAGAAAATGCAATCAGTTCATGTAGGCAACAAGACACATATGCAAAGCAATATTGAATGTAGGCGAATAGGCGATGGGGTGGATCAGGGATATTGAATTGAAGGGTAATACAGTGCTCTCGAGAATGACTATAAACAGACATCGGGACACCAGCTGTACATGTGGCGTCAATGAGGCATCAACGAGGTCATCAAAAAGCCCACACACCCTTCTTATGCATCATAGATTAAGCTGTCATCAGAAAGCCCTGAATCACTGCAAGATTCTTCTAGAAGCTCATCCAGCAATTGTTCCATGTCACTACTACTTGCGAAAGGAGTGGCAACAGCACACTTCTTCCCATGGGCCACAAACTGTCTGCATTGCTCATTAATGATGTCAAGTCGTCCAAATTCTCTGCAAAGACCACTTGTAGATAGTCTTTCTCATCCTGCAAGGAAGGGAGCCCTCATGCACAGACAATCTACCTGTAGACGGCCATTTCTGATTCCGCCAGTTTGAAGTCCTCCTCCTGTTTCTCTTGCAATGATTTCAGGAAATCGCGCTCTTGACTTGACATCTCAAGCTTCCAGCTTGTGTAAATAATTGTGTGCTTGAGGCCCTGCTGCACAGCATGTTTGAATCAAGCAGCCTTGCGGAAGGTACAATCAGAGAGCCAAGATAAGCTGTTTTGGAGGAGCTCCATACCCTGGAATTAAGTTAAGTAAAATGGATCAAATTTAAAATAAAAGTAAGAACCTTGTGCAAGTCTTCCTGGGTAAATTCTTTGTGTGAAGAATGTTCAATGTATTTCTTTGCGAACTCGAGCTTGGGATGGACAGCATGGTAAAGGAGGCGCTGTGGAAACCAAGTACGCATGTTTTCGCGAAAACATTTGATATGGTCTTGACTTCTGGCGGAGGGATGTCTGAGAGTGTGCTTTCTGCAAATATTTTTTTGTGTTTGGGTGGTTTGCATTTATCATCCCTCTGAAGGGGTGCAAATTCTGGCTCAAAGGTGAAGCTTGAAGTGAGAGATTGGGAAGGGGACAAAGGGGACATGATCTTAGAATCTGGGAGTTGGAAACTTAAAGAGAGTGCTAAGTCGACATGAGTTAACATTGTGGTGTCAGAGTCAGATGGAGGGGGGGTTGCCTGAGTGGTATGGGCATCCATATTGGCTCTGGTAAGGTCCATAGAGATATATGAGATGAGTAATTAGTTGCAACACCTAAGTGATGTGTCCAAGAGGAGTAGTTGGGTGTTACAGTTGTACGTGCCCCTATTCATTTTCCCTATTCATTCTCCCTTTATTTTCTTACTTGTATATCATGTCACATGACTTGACTCATATGCTCAATGCATCTGTACAACACATGCCTTCCTTATTAGGATACACAGTTACATTCTCACGGTTACCTGGTCTGTGCGCACATATCTACCTATATAAGCACAGTGTACTTGTAGTAGATTCTTTACTTTAATCTTACTGGGTTTTATCTGGAATCTCCTTCGCTTAGGCCTCCAACCTATCTTGAATTGTCTCTAAGTCTAAGCACTCCTTAGCCTTAGTCTCTATTCTCGCAGAACCTCTTAGACTTTGTCTTTGAGGCCGAACCTCTGATCGTACTCGGAACGCGTTCCTTGTACTTTCACCTTGTCCTCTTCTGGACATTGTAAGAACTTCCCAGCAGACCATCTGTGTCTTTTCACTGTCGCTGGTGACGCCATCCCAGTTCGTAACATTGGGCCACTTACCTCCTACTATGTACTATTAGTGAAAACTGGCGAAATCTGAGTTTGAAAGGCTAGCCTGGTTTTTCACCCAGTTGGATCCCATGATAGAAACTCTCCCACTGCCTTGACACCATGTAGGCCAAGTAATGGAACCACCCTGAATTTCTGGGCTACCTGTTCTGGAATGCACATAAGGTTTGCCAATGAGTTGCCAATGAGGCTACTAAGGTATCAGAATAAGAACACTGGAAAACAAATTTGGAGCAAGAACTTTTTCCCAGTGTCTTCTTGTCCCACCAGGTGTTGGCACTAGTTTTCAGCTTGCCCTGCTCTCCAAATATGCATACCTGTCCAGCTTGTGGACATGATAACCTTACTTTCACTGGTCTTGGCCAACATCTAGTGAAGAGTCATGATCCACGCTGTCAAGCACTTTACAGTCAATCACACGAGTTGGCAGGGAACTTGAAGTTAACTGCTGCCAAAGACTCTGATATGGATTAGGAGAATGAACACGCTGAGATCTTTGATGGTGAATACTTCACAGATGAAACTCATGGTGAGACCCAGGGTGAGGTAGAGTGCGAGATGGAGTGGCGTGATGAGGCCCAGAAGTCCACTGATAGCGATTTGGATGATGAAATGGCTGCAGAACCTGAATGGGAGCCTCCCGCTCCTGACCCTGCAGGAGATTGGCCACAAGCCAAGGAAGATGAAGTTGCCGAGGAAGGTCATGGCCCTAATGCCAGACTACTAGTTCAAGAACGCGCACAGGGGCAGCACAGTTATGTCACTGTCTCATATCCAGATCCATGAGCAGGCCAAGAGATAAATCGACACAGTGATGATGATACTGCTAATGTCAGATACAGAACTGGGCTCAATGACAAGGACAACACTTATTTTCCTTTCTGTTCACAGACTGAGTGGGAGATTGCAAGGTGGTCAAAACTTTGTAGACCTAGTTCTAGGGCATTTACAGACTTATTGGCAATTGAAGGAGTGAATTCAAATAAGTTCAAACTACATGTGTCTAACTATGAATTCTACTAGGTGCCAGAGTCACTGTGGCTCTCCTTCAAAAATGCGAAGGAATTAAATGTGATCATTGACCACGAACTGCAAACCGGATGCCCAAAGTTCAAGCATGAGCAAATTGTCGTCACTGGGGAGGCTTTTGATGTATATTACTGTGATGTCATTGAGTGTGTCAAGGCACTGTATGGGGATCCCAACTTTGCAGAATATCTCAATGTTGCTCCTGAGCAGCATTATATTGATGAAGATCAAACCACTCGTTTATTCCACAACATGTACACTGGAAAGTGGTGGTGGGATACTCAGGTATGAAGAGATATTTATCTTCAAATGACTCTCGTACTTATCATTGTATTTCTTAAGAAAAAGCTTGATCAACATCATCCCAAAGGCATGATCATTCTGATCATCATTTCATCAGATAAAACTCAAGTGACTATGTTTCGCAATAAGGCTGCCTACCCCATCTATTTAACAATAGGAAACATACTGAAGGAAATATGTTGTAAGCCTTCATGCAGCGCCCATATCCTTCTTGCATATTTGCCGATGACTCACCTCAAACATATCTCTAACAAGGCTTCTCAATGTCGCACTATGGCCAATTTGTACCATGCATGCATGTCTTGTGTGCTTGCACCTCTCGAAAGTGTGGGATTGGATGGAGTCAAGATACGCAGTGGTGATGGTGCTCTTCGCCGTTGTCACCCATTGTTTGCATGCTTCATTGGTGACTATCCAGAGCAGTTGCTTGCTACTGGCGTGAAGTTTGGGGAATGCCCAAAATGTGATATTGATGCTGACGAGACAGGGAATAATACAGTGTCCTTTCACTTATGAAATCTGTGCTCTGTGCTAGATGCCCTCACTACCCTCAATCAGGGAAATCTTGATTTTGTTTGTGCATGTGCTGCCGCAGGAATCAAGCCTGTGTTTCATCCGTTCTGAGAGGATCTGCCTTTTACAAACATCTTTCATGCGATCACTCCTGACATCCTGCATCAATTGTATTAGGGCTTAGTAAAGCATCTCATCGGTTGGTTGTCAGAAGCTTGCAGAGCAGCTGAAATTGATGCCCAGTGTTGGCAACTCCCCCCAAATCACAACATACAACTATTTATGAAGGGCATTACTACCTTGTCATGTGTGAGTGGCACAGAACATGCGCAGATTTGTTGCTTCCTCCTGGGAATCATCGTCGACATCTGCCTGCCCAATAATCTTAATGCAGGTCGCCTATTACAAGCTGTGCGGGGGCTACTGGATTTCCTATACCTTGCTCAGTTTCCTTGTCATAGTTCAGAGACTCTGGAACTCCTACAGGAGGCACTAGACGTTTTCCATGAAAACAAGGATATTTTCATTGACCTTGGGATCCAGAACAACTTCAACTTACCAAAGCTCCATGTTACTCACCACTACTCCCTCATGATCGCAATGTTCAGTACAACAGATAACTATAATACCGAGTACACCGAACACCTCCACATCGACCTTGCAAAAGATGCTTACTGTGTGACAAATCACAAGGACAAATTTGTGCAGATGACCATCTGGCTGGAACGCAAGGTGAAGATTTTATGCCATGAGAAGTATATTCACTGGTGTCTTTCTGGTGGATATGAGACCTTCCCTTGTCATTCGCATCCCCCTGACATGACTCATTGCCGTGTGCAAGTCATGATGAAACATCCTAGTGCAAAGGCTGTTAGCATGCAGAAACTCGCTGATGATTATGGTGCAACTTATTTCTGTGAGGCATTGGCATGCTACATTGCTCAATACAACAGTCCAAATGACAGCCAGCCTCTGTGAGGTCATGCACTCGATGACTTGGCAGGTGATGTTCATTTTCCTTTCCGTACACTACCCATTTTCCACAAGATTAAGTGGTTATCATCGGATACTCGTGGCCATGGCAAAGCATCTGTCACAGTTGACAGCGTACATGCTAGACCACAGTGACACTCCGGTTCTTGTCTAGTTGCTCGACGATCTGATACAGCATTAGTGTGTCTTTGGACAGGTGCTGCGGGGCTTGAAGGTATACTTTCAATTTTTAATCAATTATACATTTTATTCATGCAAGATCTAGATTTTCGTGTGGGTCAAGTTCGTGCAATTTTTGTCTTGCCCCCTGCATCAATACCCATACTCTTTCTGCCTACTTTCCATGTACCCACTCACCTTGCCTACATTGAGTGGTTCACCCCATTTCCCCCAGCCCCTGACCGGAACCATGGTCTCTATAAGCTCTCTCGATCGCAACATGGTGGAGAGCAGGTGGCTAGTGTTGTGTCTGTGGCCAATATTGTGAGCAGCACTCATCTTATCCCAAGATTTGGTGCCATTGCTCCATGGGAATGGACAAGCAATACTGTTTTAGAGGACTGCAAGACTTTTTGGTTGAACTTGTACTTAGACAGACATACCTTTGCAAGGTTTAAGTAACTACATACATGCGGACTCAGAGAAGTCTCGTGTCTGGGTAGTAAGACCTATGGAGCACAACCTTCCATACATGGCAATTTATTCAGATATGTAACAAGGCTATGTTATTAAGCCTGAAATGCCTCAGAGGTATCCTGCTATTGAGCCCAAAACACCTCAGAGGTCCTATTATTAATTCTGAAACACCTCAAAGGCTCTCTGATTGCACCCAATGGGCCTCATACACTGAATCTCTGAGTAGATGAGCCTATTTAACTTAAATTTAGCCGACTGCATTTTAGCCCAGTTGAAGTGTTCACATTGACTTACCTCAGAGTCCTACCCACATTCCTTCGCATTTTCATTTTCTGTCTCTTGGCTCATCAATACTACTGTCGTTAATCATAGTGATAATAGCACCAGGCATAAAGAAGCTATGCCCTCACCTAGCAGCGCCTGCATTAAGTTTGTATGAAGTCTTGAAGGATGTTGAGTCTTACGATCACATTGACAGTTGCATGGGATGCAAATAAAAAAGCCTTAGAAAATGCTGGTGAGCACACAAACATCTGCCTCTAATCATTGACATATGTGCTCACCTTTTTGTGAGTCTGGAATCACTGGAAGGGCAAAGGAGGCAGGGGCAAACTGCCCGCTGCAAAAGAGACTGTGGCAAAGGACACAGCGATGTCAAAGGATTGTCCTCCAAAGTCTAACTTGAAGGCTGTGAAAAAAAATAACAGGTTAACCCACACAGAAAATGAAAACGACTGCCACAATGTCCCAAGCTAAATCATCTTGTAGTAAAAGTTATTGATCATCTTTACAAGGGAATCGTCACTAACGTAATTGGACTAGAGCAGCGACATACCATGACCCCACAAGACTCAGACTCAGAGGACCTGGAGCGCAGTGACAAACTTGAAGATATTTTTATTTGAAAGAAAGGTTAGTGCGTCATAAGCAGAATGATAAAATGACTCACCTGCCTTGAACATCATGATGTGCTAGCCCAGCTGCTGCAGCGAGACGCTGACACTGCCAGTGACAGTGATGGAAAGGATTCTGCCGATGGCATCGACTCTGATGCAATCCTGCCCAACATGGAGGATGGTTCGGATATCAATGAAGGAGAGGACAAGACACCAGAGGCAGTTGCAAAACTGCTCTCTGATGAGGTCCCATTTGCTCCAAGTGAGTATTGCAAACAATAGTTGGCACGTGACCGCAAAAAAAGTAGCAGAGGTTAGTTGTTTGGACAGCAGGTAACTTACGAGTCACAACTAACTTGATATTGATTCAGACTCCAACCTAGGCTGATCCAGTAGAGTCTCGTGAAGCATCCGATGCCAGTGAACAGACTTCAGAGCCTGAATATATGGCAGATTCTCATGCTGAGTCAAAGAGTCACTCTCAAAGTACAGCTCACCTTGTGGTCACTGAAGGCGGGAACGTCAAGCTACTTGATCAAAATCTAGATACACGGAGAGTTTGTAAGGGGGCGATTGTCAAGGCGAAGTGTCATCTTCTATTCATTGATGGATTCCCCGAACTGGTTGATAAAAACCAATCATCACACCAGTCATTATTGATTGTTGCAGCCCAGCGCGATCTGCGTGAAATTGAGAAATGTCTTTGCATGGACAATAACTACATTTCACAGCTGGCTAGTCTGGTAAGTCTTTGCTGAGTATTTATGAGTCAGTTTCTAATCTTCCATGTCAATTATGGCAACAGGTAGATGCCCATATACCAATCCTTCGGCGAGAGTTGAAAGACGATGTGTGGACGAAGGTCTCCGGCTACTTTTGTCTGGGGCATATAGACATAGAAAAGGCAAAAAGCCTTATGGTGCAGCATGCATATATTTATGTGATGAAATTCAATGCAAGTTCATAGTACTGCTGCTAATCGGTGTTAAATTACTCACTTTCAACTTTTCACAGGCTCATAATGTCCCTTCACCCATACAGAACAAGCCCTATCAGGGTGAACTCTTGATAACCCTGATTTTCAGCCGCGTTTTTAATGGCTCTCAGTCCATTGGTGTCCATTTTGCAGAGTGTTTCACTGACCTTGCAGAGAACAACACAAAATGTCCAGAGGTTCCCATCCCTTTGGTGGCTCTCGTGGCAACTGCAGTATTTCTTTCCTCTTCTTCTTGAATTCACACTCATATGATTTTTTTTAAAGGTGTATGCAGCACTTGTGTGGAAGTCAGTTGGTTCGCCAGCAAAATTTGACTTTTCAGGCAATCAATTCAGCGCAACTTACTTTTTCATGTCAAGTTCTTGCAAAATGTGAAGGACACGGCGCTGAGGAAGTTCCATCGCATGATGGCTGATATCTATGAGGCTGTACAGTGAGTTTTTCTTAAGTCAAAGCTGTTTGTTGCATGTTGATTTGGACCCACAGGCATTTGAAGTACACTGGTGGCACAGAACATACTGCAGAGCAAAACGCAGCCCTCAAGCTACTTGATCTTGATGGGATGGATGACAACTAGCATGGAATCATATCTGACTTGGTGTGCTCACTGGTACTGCCGTTGTTGATATACTTATTGTCTGATCTCATACCTGCCACATACATCCACTCAATAGTCATAGTATATTACCCATTACTGAATACCCTGATTTAATCAAATGCATTGAAACAAAGAAACTACCAGTGGCCTAAGTATAAGCACAACAATAATCCTACTGAAGGTGCGAGTGATATGTTCGACCCAAGAGGACTGCGATAGAAGCAATTCCTTCTAAGTTAGTGCGAAGGAATCAAGAAAGTACTAATGAGGAAATGGAGATTCCGACTTCCGATGTTAGCGGCGGCAACAGTATATGAGCAGTACTAGCACGATGTCAGCAGTACTTGCACAGTAAGAATAGCTGTAGCAGTTAGCTAGCAGGAGCAAGAACAACAGTGACTTCTGTGAAACGAATATAGTACTACTACCCACGGTGTGGCAGCGGCAGTGGTAGTGGTAGTTCTGTATGAGCGAGGAAGTTGAAGAAAGAGGTGGTGAAAGAAGTAGTGACCCAGCGAGGTCACTGGCTGCGGTCTGGTTATGAGTAGCAAAGTTGAAGGTTGCGCAGTACTTCAAGCAGTTAAGTTACCAGCGGTTAGATCAATGAGCGGGATTCGAATGGAGAAAGGTTCAAAGGCAAATAGATTCAACTAGCGAGTGTTCTGATACTAAGTCCAAGTGAAGAGATGTAATGGGAAGTAACGGTAATGGTATGTATGATGAGTCCTTTTAACATATTCGAGCGCGTACGAGATTATTAGGTGAGTCTGGTAGTGAGAAAGAAAATAAATAGGGTATTAGTTAAGAGGCACACAGTGTGCAGCGGCCCCTTGAGACATAAGGTAAATCCTGCCATAGATTTAGTAACAGCAGAAGCAAAGTAACTACACACCAATGGATTCTAGATGGCATTGGACGGGACATGAGGGCATCGGCACGAGGATCTGGTAAGGGTCCACAGAAGGAGTACGGTTCCACCTTAGCAGAGTGAAAAGGCTATATACTTGCTATAAGGGAATTCTTCGGTTGCTGCTGCAGACAGTAACAAGAAGCTTGTCAAAAACGGGGGTTTGATGCTCAGCGTGACTTTGCTCGCTACAGTGTGGTTTTATTTTTTGTATGATTTAGTGTGATTGGGATCCTAATAGTAGCCTCATCCTACTAACCAAAATCCTTGTTAAACTCAAACACATTTTTTTACATTGTGAAGACAATAGGACAGACATTCTTCTAAATACCTTCAAATTATTAGAATTACCGACCATTATCGACGGATTATTTGGGGGGGGGTAACATAATCCATCTAATCTCCTAAAAACGTCAGTTATCTGAAATTTGCCTAATTATTGAGAATTACTTATAATTAGATGAAATTAGCAGGGGAGGTTTTCCCTGATGACAAAAGAGACAATCAGGTTTCTGTTACAGGGTGAAATGATCTTTGAAGCATACAATTCATATCCTACTAGCTTGATTTTTCCTGAAAAAAATCAATGTGTCTACCATGGCCTCATTAGAATTTGCAAATGTAGGCAAAAACAACCAATTCATATCATACACAACATCACAGACGAGCCCCTTCAGTGACAAACTCCGTACTATACGGGTCACCCGACCCACATAATATCCCATCAAAGACAGGCCAGCGGACCATGGGCTGAGGTTATGTATATCCTCAATGTTGACGGATGGGCTGGGGAGAATATTATGTCTGATGGAGACGGGTGGGCCAGGAGACTTGTATTTTTGGGTGAGACGGGTGGGCCGAGGGAAACATGATTTCTGATGTTGACGGATGGGCCCATCTGGGTAGTATGTAGAGTAGGATATTATAGACAGCTGGGCTGAAGAGAGATGCAAGGCAAATATTATTGCATAGACGGGTGGGCCGAGGTAAGAGAATATTACATATACGGGTGGGCCGAGGTGAGAGAATATTACATATATGGGTGGGCCAAGGGTGCAGTAAAATATTTATTGCATACACAGGTGGGCCGACATGGGGGAATTTTACATAGACGGGTGGGCCGAGGTAAAATATATTACATATACAGGTGGGCCTAGATATGTATCATAAAGACGTACAGCTGATGTAGCCACCAGAGAATCAAACACATAGGATACATGCACCCTATGAGTGCATATACTTACCATCGACCACCAAAATCTAAACCCTGAAGCACGAAAACCTGAATTCACCATGTCTGACATTCATCGATAATTGAGGTGCCAGGTGCCGGGTGCCAAGTCCCGAAATCAGGAACTCAAAACTGGAGATTCAAACTAGATATTTCCTGAATTCCAGATACCCAGACACCCGAAACACAACACACAAGGTGAAAGATTTAAAGTCCATGTGTTGAGTTATCTAGTGCCGAGTGCCAGGTGCGGGTGCAGAGTACTGAAACTAGAAACTCGAGATTTGAGACAAAACAGACATCTACCAAAAATGTGTGGATCAAAGTTTTGTTGTTGCCTGACATGTGTCTGAGTCCCGAGGACCGAACCCTGAAATTGTGGACTACCGGATTATGGGATTTGGGGTTCAGCATTCAAGATTTGAGATTTGAGATGAAAAAGATATCTACCAAAAATGTGTAGATCAAAGTCATTTTATTGCCTAACATTGTTTTTGGTCTCAAGTGCAGAAGCCCGAGTACCGAACCGTGAACCCCTGAATAGTAGACTACCAGAGTTCGGAGTTCGGAGTTCAGCACTTAGAATGTGTGGATCAATAGGTGTCTATTGCCTCACATTGTTCTGAGTCCCGAGTCGCGAGTGCTGGGTGCCGGGGTTCAGGGTTCAGCACTGACAATATGTTGATCAAGATCTTTCACATTATGAGTACCAAGTCCCGAGTCCTGAGTGCCAGGTGCCGGAGTTTGGGGTTCGGCACATAAAATATGTGGATCGAGGTCTTTCGGGGTTCAGGGTTCAGCACTGACAATATGTTGATCAAGATCTTTCACATTATGAGTACCAAGTCCCAAGTCCTGAGTGCCAGGTGCCAGAGCTCGGGGTTCAGCACTCAACATGTGTAAATCAATATCTTTGTATTGCCTCACATGGTTCTAACTCACGGGTCGCGGGGTTCAGGGTTCAGTGTTAAAATATGTGGATCGATATCTTTCACATTGTTATGAGTACCAAGTCCTGAGTCCCGAGTGCCGGGTGCCAGAGTTCGGGGTTCGGCACTAAACATGTGTACATCAATATCTTTGTATTTCCTCACATTGTTCTCACTCCCAGGTTCCAGGGTTCGGGGTTCGGTGGTTAAATATGTGGATCAATATCTTTCACATTGTTATGAGTCCTGAGTCCAGATTCCCAACTGCCGGGTGCCGGAGTTCGGGGTTCGGCACTCCACACGTGTAAATCAATATCTTTGTATTGCCTCACATATTTCTAACTCCCGTGTGCCGGGGTTTAAGGTTCGGTGATAGAATATGTGCATCGACATCTTTCACATTGTTATAAGTTCCAAGGCCTGAGTCCCGAGTGCCAGGTGCTGGAGTTCAGGGTTCGGCACTCAACATGTGTCAATCATTATCTTTGTATTGCCTCACATTGTTCTAACTCATGGGTGCCGGAGTTCGGGGTTCAGCACATCAAATATGTGGATCGATATCTTTCACATGGTGATGAGTCCCGAGTCCAGGGTCCTGGGGTTTGGTGTTTGGCACTTAAGATATATGGAATGATATGTTTCACAATGTGACCTGGCACCCGGCACAAGGTAACTCAACAGATATGTTTCAAATTCTTTAAATTGTGTGTTGTGTTTCAGGTAGCTGGATATCCGGAATTCGCAAAATATCCATTGTGAATCTCCATTGTCCAGTTCCAGATTTCTGGACTTGGCATCCAGCACTAACATTCATTCAAACAATTTATATACATCTATGAACATACAATTATGTAGCCATTTCACCATCATCAGCAGATGGTTCCACCTTCACCTCAACATCCATATCATCAGAATCATATTCTGGCACAAGGTTGCCCGGATCATCCGGGTCCACAATTTCGCCGGACGTTTGTGGACCCTCAGGCTGAATCTGGCTGAGCTCAAATATGAGACCCTCAATGACAGATGCTGGCTGGACTTTCGGAGATGGAGGCTCCATCCCTGCCATATCCAAGTCAATGAGGGGAGCAAGTGCAGATGGGAGGGGTGAGATGGACAGGGGGACAGATTGATCAAGCAAAAAGGTTGCATTGACAGGAGAGTTGGGAAGTGGAAATGAAGGGTGCCAGTCAATGACTTTGCGATGAAGGCCCTCATGGAGGTGTTGCAGGGTATCAATCTTACCATCCTGCTCCGCCACACGAGCCTCAAGAAGAGCAATTCGAGCAGCACCATCCCGAATCGCAATTACCATGGAATGGAGATCCGGAATGGGCACATCGAGTGCCAGACGAGGAACTGCGGCACTCGAAGATGGAATAGCTAAGTGAAAGATAAGGTCAGATGGTCATAGAAAATTGGGGTGACTCACTAGCTGGTGCAGGTGCAGGTGTCTTGGCGGCAGTGATTGTCTTGCTGCGCCCACGGGACTGTGCCTTCGGTGTGGTCACAGTAGGGACAGCCAGAGTGCCGGAGGGGCCACGAGACTGACTTCGAGTTCAGGCTTTGGACTGCAAGGCAGCTGGCGCATTGGAGGGAGCTCTGAAAGGTGTCCTGGAGCGAGTCTGCTGGGTGGTAGACTTCCCTTGAATGTGTTTGGGCGGAGATCCCATGGATGCTGGGACACATTTGATCTTCTTGGTGGTGCAGCGGACGCAAGACAAACACGGGGCACAGGTCCTCCTGTTCAACCGAGTGGTGCAGGGCCACTTCTCCTGGGTGCAATAATGGCAGGGGTTGTTCTGTGGGTTCCATTAGTTGATGGACTCATTGGAATTCATTAGAGTACTCACTGGGCCGGGAATGAGAATATCACCTGTATCCATGACTGCAGGTTCCTCAGCCGGAGTGCTGGACATTGCCTGGGGGGTCTCAACCACCTCCGGACGACTGCTGGAGGTGGCCTGACAATAGGTAAGCATAGGCAGGAGGTCCGGACACAGAATGATGACTCACCATCACCTTGGGTGGACTGCCGGCAATGAGCTGATGATATATAAGCATTTCTCCAAGTGCCGGACGACAAAATATTACTTACCGAAGCAGGTCCAAATAATTGCTTCTTTGGGGAATAGGGTGAATGAGGGGAATGGGGCGTCCCTACAACAATTGTGGAAGGCCAGGGCACGTTGAGTGCCAGCACTCCACTCGAAATAGGCTACAGAAAATTGAGAGAATGAAAACAATGAGCTGGACGACATACCTGAACAATTGTGTCTTCATCATCTTCCGACTCCATGAACACCTTCGGCTTCACATTGCGAGTTGCCTTGACCCACTTGCAACCCTTCTTTGCCGACTTCAGAGGTGAGGAAGAGTGTCTGGACATCATGGGGGACTTCCTCTTCCTGCTCCCTTCCACTTCCGGCTCTAGGTCAGCAGCAACTGCCTTACCTTTTCCTTTGTCCCGGAGCTCGGAGGTGGCATGGGTGGAAGAACCAGCGACATTGCCAGCGATGACGGGTGGGGAGGGAAGGTCCACAGTGATTGGGCCAATGGAAGGGTTAGGCATGACAGGGAGATCACCTGAATGGTCACCTAATGCCTCCGAGGCATGAATCTTGCTGCGCCAGGAGTGTTTCAACACCCGGGGGTTGTCATGGCCGATGCTGTGCCAGTTGGGCCACACCCGGGGAGTCATGGACCTGACTCTCATCAACTCCTTGGAGCAGGATGCAATGATGCTGGGCATGTAAGGCCCTTTATCATGCTCCCGGGCTATCTCAGCCTACCCAGATCTTAGAAAAACCAAAAGTAAAATTAACACATGAATGGTACTTACCACAAGATTAGTGACTTGTGCTGTCAGAGCAAGGTGGGCTTGGCCAGTGCTGGCGGGCATGAGCCGAGCCCCGGAGATGATGCCCACAATCTGAGCAGTGGTTGCCTTGAGACCAGCCAAAGAGGTTTCAACTGAAGTAGACATTTGGATTGACTTGAAAGATGTGAAAAGCTTGAGATATGTTTGAAATCTGTGATCACTAGGATGAAGTTTCAAAGAAACCAGACAATTGAAGGATGATCTTGATAAGTGTTGATTGTTTGTCTTTGTTTGGTCATGGTTCAACTTTCGGCCATTGCCAGCCATGTGTTGAACTTCGAAGTTATCAGTTATCAATCAGTTTGATCAGTTGATCAGACATCATGAGATCTCAACCAGCAGTCAGATTTTATGAACCTCCAGTCACTGAATACAACTCAATGGATGTGGATTACTCAACCGAGTCCCGGATTTCATTAGGTATGTTTTGTTTTCAGTACAGCTCTCAATTGACTGGAGATGCACCAGATGCACTGGATGATGTATACCTTGGGCTGGATGATGAGACTGAGTCCCAGATTTCATCAAGTATGTGTTGCTTTCAGTATATCTTCCAATTGACCGGACATTTATTAGATGCATGTGATGATGTATACCTTGGGCCGGATGATGAGATCAAATATGATTCTGGGTCATCAGGTGGTCCGGATGCCTTGGATGCAATTCCTGGTAGGTTTCTCAATTCACATGTAGATAATCCAACTTTGGATGTTCATTCAATCCATCCAGATCACTTATACCCTGCTCAGTCTGAGGAACTGCCTTTGTTCAACAATCCGGACTTGTACCTAGGGCCTGACGATAATCTTATTGATTGTGATGAAGCACTGGAATGTTCTGATGTTGAAATTGATGCTCCGGCTATCCCAGGAATAGCAATTCCAGGTGAGTTCATCCATACTATCTCATTTTTATTGTTGATGTGATGTCCCAAGCACATGCAACACCTCCTAAATGTCAGTCCCCCATACCAGAACTCAGCAATGAAGAACTGCATGCCATGCTTAGGGAGTTCATGCCCCTAGGGTCATATGATCAAACAGAATGTGAGTATTTAATTGTTCATCATGTATCTTTCTGCTAATTTTCTTCAAGTTGAATCAATTCTGGATCACCTGGGCCATTACCAACAGCATCATGGCAATCTTCTGGAGCCTACCATACATCAACTCCTCGATGCTGACCGACCATTCTGAGTGGCTTGGGCTGACACATCCAACAAACTCAGAAGAGCTGATATGGACCTCTGGAGGTTGCAAAGGGCCAAACAGATGAGCTCTGAATTGCTGCTTGTATTAGATACCCTCATTGAAAAGTGTGATGATCAACCCCATATGTAAATATTTGGATATTCATTCACATACTTACATCATGTGAACCACTGAATTTTTCATGTATAACAATGACATTTCCAATTGATTTTAGATGATGCACAAACCCTAATGTCTAATACCAACTACCAATGATTGATACCCAGGGTCCGGACCTCGGTGATCGGGAGTCATCCAGAACTCGGTGATCAGGATTCGTCTGGAACTCAGTGCTTGGGATTCAACATTTGGGACATGGGACACTGTGTTTTGAGAAGTGTGACAAAGGATGAAAATGTGGTACAAATGGGGGCAGTTTGGTATATGTACATTATTTCCTTCCCCTTGCCCTGGTTACTTGAAGTGTACTCTCTACCAGCTTTTGAGACTTATTCCGGGTGGTCCTTGCAGATGGTTCAATGACAGCTTTCTTGCCCTGTATACTCCTTGGTTCCGGTGATGTGTTCCTCTCTTCCACTTCCTCAGTCAACCCGGCCAGGAGGTCACCCATCCATGATGTCAAAAGTGCACCTGTCTTGGCCAGCCTGGCCAGGCAAGGCTTCGGCATTGAACATGGAACTTCTGTCTCCTTGGGTGCTGAAGATGGATGTGCTGTTCGTCTGGGTTTCTTCAGCGGGGATCGACTGTCAGCTGAGTCATCATCAATGTCATCCTCCTTGTCATGAGTGTCACTGTTGGTATCACTCTCGGCTTCGGTTGATGGATCCCAGGGCCTTCGGAGAGTTCCACTCTTCTGCATTCTCACTTTATGAGTCAGATGAGATGGCGACTTGCTGGATACCACAGATGGTATCATGTCCCCATCTTTGTTCTTCCATGCTTTGAACAGGAATGTTGAATCTTTTCCTGTTTCCTGCTGAGCATACCAGAAATTGAGCAAAGCCGTCATGTCCCAGTTTTGCAACTTCGAAGGCTCCTTCAGGTCAATATCCGCCGGAAGATACTTCCTTGCCACAAAGTCATCCTGACTTTGTATGAGGGCACTCCATGGCATGACAGCCTTGTCATTCCCGGAACATATTCCTGTGTCCACGCATTCAGCAACATCTCGGATGTTGCCACGAAAGACTCACTGTAGTGCAATGTAAGAAATGCCCTGACTATGGCTTTCTTCTCCTCAAGTTTTGTTTCCGTGATGTCTGGAAGCAACGGCATCCCATCCCCATCCGTGTTGAGTTTGAAAGCTGGTTTTCTGACTCTTTTGCAACCTCCCTTCACCTGTCGTCCTCCATCCTGTGCCCCGGCACCTATGATTGTGATGATCAACGAATTCAATTATCATCATGCCTGCACACATATATTGAGATCCAAGATTGGTGATGACGGACACAATTGACTTACATCCCAAATAGAACCTCTCCCTGTTCATTCTTCCAAGCTGACAACACAAAAACTCTCATCCCGCATTGCCTCCACATCGCTTTCGAAAAGTGCTCCATATATGCTGGTCCCTTCTTACGAGCAACTTCTGCTTGTATCTCTGGAGGAGGAAAGCTGTTTGACCATTCTTCCGCTGTTTCTTTTGCCTTCTCCAACTTGTTGTCATCCAATTCAGCCATGACTCTCTTCACAGCCCCCTGATAATGTTTGAACATACCGGGATCTCCTGGCTTTGCCCCAGACTCGTCCTCAATCCTCTTTAGCACCTCTTCGCGCTTCTGCTGGTAGACCACCATTCTAGGCGTCCATTTCCTCCCATACTTTATCATGTCCTTCCTTTCCTTCCTTTTCTTGTTGTTGAACAACCAAGTCTTATACATCTGAGAGTTGATGGAAGAATAAGATGTTAAAATTGTAGTTTTTCAACACAACAAAGACGCATCACCTGCTTCCTCTTTTTCCATTGTCCTTGGTCGACTTTAGGAGCAAACAACCTGGCGGCCTTGGCAATTGCAGTGAAAACCCCTCGCCTCTCACCACTTTTGGCCGCGGTCCACTCAGGAAGGTAGTTCTTCAACTCCAAAATTTCATTTTCCATGAGCTTCTGTGTCTGTGGTTGATGTGCCCTATTTCTGCCAGAAGTCGAGTGAGTGGAATGACCCATCCTTGCCATGGTGAATCAAATTGGAGAATGGGCTGAGGATAAGCAAGGTGGAAGTATGAAAAAATTGTCAGAAGTTGATCTTTGACAAAAGCCTAACAGTAGCTTAATTGAGCTATATTGGTCCTGAAGCCATAAATGGACATAAATTTATAATGAGTCGGCAGGACTGTATGACACCACAATGTAATAAAAATTCATTCCACCTGAGCAGATGCTTTGCTTGCAAAATTAGCATTAGAAAATCAGATGAAGATAGATAGATGCACCCCATTACAAAAATCCCACAGGGTAGAAGCAAGGGGCAGCAAAGGTAGAAAGATTTGGGTCAAGGTTCCACTTGCAAGCACGAGATGACAAGCCTACAGGTCCATGCCTCACTCTCCCCCAGAATCGCCAACACTTCAGCCTGTTCAGGCACCACCTCCTTGGGATGACTTTCCTGACAATACTTACGAGCAAGACCAAGGCTCATTTGAGCCATTGCAACTCCCAAAAACCATGGCAAGTTCATGTTAAATGTTGGAGTGTCATTCAAACTATAGCTAAATATAAAAAATGCAGAGTCAAAATGACTACCTCAGGCAATGGCTGCCAAGGCAGGAATTATATCTGCATCACCTCCTGGATCGAGAAGCTCCACCAGAAGACAGGAGATGCATCATCTGCAACCAGGATGGGGTCTACAAATGTCAAGATTGTCTTGGCGAGCCTCTCTATTGCACGGGCTGTTGCAGGAGTCAACACTGTTGCAATCCTTTCCACTGGATCAGTCAATGGAATGGTCAATTCTTCGAGCGGAGTTGTCTTGCTCATGTCGGACTCACCATACACCTCGGGCATGATGGCAAGCAATGTCTGGTGCTCACAGATAGGTGGGATTTGTTTGAAGGAGATGAACTTGAAGACCAGCTTGAGCCCGAAGATCTTCTGTCTGTGTTGGGACCTGATTTCCAGCCGAAGGAAAACACCATGGTCATTGTTGACAAGTCCAGAGTTCACCGCCTCGAGGTTTGATGCTGTGATTGTCCAAATGCCATGAGTCCGGACATTCAAATGTTTCGGCATGGATTTTTCCCTGCATCATTTAACAGGCCGAAGACCGTGTTTACCTTCAGAGTGCTGGATGATTTTCTATTGGACAACCTTGAATGCAGCACCTCCGCAATGAACTATTACAGTAAGCTCCGGCGAATGACCTTGAGCATGTTTCCACACCTTGTTCCAGTAATGCTATTAGTGCTTCATCTAAAGGACATTATGTTGACACAGGCCGTGGCAAGGATCGATACAGAGAGCTCATGAGAGTTGCTCGACAGTGGAGGCAGTTGAAGACCATGAAATGGGAGCCCCTTCAGTGACAAACTCCGTACTATACGGGTCACCCGACCCACATAATATCCCGTCAAAGACGGGCCAGCGGATGATGGGCCGAGGTTATGTATATCCTCGATGTTGACGGATGGGCCGGGGGGAATATTATTTCCGATGGAGACGGGTGGGCCGAGAGACTTATATTTTCGGGAGAGACGGGTGGGCCGAGGGAAACATGATTTCTAATGTTGACGGATGGGCCAGGGGGATATAATCCCCGACAGAGATGGGTGGGCTCATCTGGGTAGTATGTAGAGTAGGATATTATAGACAGCTGGGCTGAAGAGAGATGCAAGGCAAATATTATTGCATAGACGGGTGGGCCGAGGTAAGAGAATATTACATATACGGGTGGGCCGAGGTGAGAGAATATTACATATACGGGTGGGCCAAGGTGAGAGAATATTACATATACGGGTGGGCCGAGGGTGCAGTAAAATATTTATTGCATAGACGGGTGGGCCGATGTGGGGGAATTTTACATAGACGGGTGGGCCGAGGTAAAATATATTACATATACGGGTGGGCCTAGATATGTATCATAAAGACGTACAGCTGATGTAGCCACCAGAGAATCAAACACATAGGATACATGCACCCTATGAGTGCATATACCTACCATCAACCACCAAAATCTAAACCCTGAAGCACAAAAACCTGAATTCATCATGTCTGACATTCATCGATAATTGAGGTGCCGGGTGCCGGGTACCAAGTCCCGAATCCAGGAACTCAAAACTGGAGATGCAAACTAGAGATTTCCTGAATTCCAGATACCCGGACACCCGAAACACAACACACAAGGTGAAAGATTTAAAGTCCATGTGTGGAGTCATCTAGTGCCGAGTGCCGGGTGCAGGTGCAGAGTACCGAAACTAGAAACTAGAAACTCGAGATTTGAGACAAAACAGACATCTACCAAAAATGTGTGGATCAAAGTTTTGTTGTTGCCTGACATGTGTCTGAGTCCCGAGGACCGAACCCCGAAATTGTAGACTACCAGATTTCGGGATTTGGGGTTCGGCACTCGAGATTCAAGATTTGAGATGAAAAAGATATCTACCAAAAATGTGTAGATCAAAGTCATTTTATTGCCTCACACTGTTTTCGGTCTCAAGTGCAAAAGCCAGAGTACCGAACTGCGAACCCCTAAATAGTAGACTACCAGATTTTGGAGTTTGGAGTTCGGCACTTAGAATGTGTGGATCAATAGGTGTCTATTGCCTCACATTGTTCTGAGTCCCGAGTGGCGAGTGCTGGGTGCCGGGGTTCAGGGATCAGCACTGACAATATGTTGCTCAAGATCTTTCACATTATGAGTACCAAGTCCCGAGTGCCGAGTGCCGAGTGCCGGGTGCCGGATGCCGGAGCTCGGAAGTCCCGAGTCCCGAGTGCCGGGTGCCGGAGTTCGGGGTTCGGCACATACAATATGTGGATCGAGGACTTTCACATTGTTTTGACTGCCGAACCCCGAGCTCCGGCACCCGGGAGTTAGCACAATGTGAGGCAATACCATAATATTGATTTACACATGTTGAGTGCCGAACCCCGAGCTCCGGCACCTGGGAGCGAGCACAATGTGAGGCAATACCATGAGTTTGATTTACGTGAGGCAATACCATGATATTGATTTACACAAGTTGAGTGCCGAACCCCGAGCTCCGGCACCCGGGAGTGAGCACAATGTGAGGCAACACCATGATATTTATTTACACAAGTTGAGTGCCGAACACCGAGTGCCGGGTGCCGGAGCTCGGGGTTCGGCACTCAACTTGTGTAAATCAATATCATGGTATTGCCTCACATTGTGCTAGCTCCCAGGTGCCGGAGCTCGGGGTTCGGCACTCCACATGTGTAAATCAATATTATGGTATTGCCTCACATTGTGCTAACTCCCGGGTGCCGGAGCTCGGGGTTCGGCAGTCAACATGTGTAAATCAATATTATGGTATTGCCTCACATTGTGCTAACTCCTGGGTGCCGGAGCTCGGGGTTCGGCACTCAACATGTGTAAATCAATATTATGGTATTGCCTCACATTGTGCTAGCTCCCGGGTGCCGGAGCTCGGGGTTCGGCACTCAACATGTGTAAATCAATATTCTGGTATTGCCTCACATTGTGCTAACTCCCGGGTGCCGGAGCTCGGGGTTTGGCACTCAACTTGTGTAAATCAAACTCATGGTATTGCCTCACATTGTGCTAGCTCCCGGGTGCCGGAGCTCGGGGTTCGGCACTCCACATGTGTAAAGGTGTGAAAATATATGGATCGATATCTGTCTCAGTGTTATGAGTACCACGTCCCGAGTCCCGAGTGCCGGGTGCCGGAGTTCGGGGTTCGGCATTCAACATGTGTACATCGATATCTTTGTATTGACTCACAATGTTCTCACTCCTGGGTGCTGGGGTTCGGGGTTGGGTGGTTAAATATGTGGATCAATATCTTTCACATGGTTATGAGTCCCGAGTCCAGATTCCCAACTGCCGGGTGCCGGAGTTCGGGGTTCGGCACTCCCAACGTGTAAATCAATATCTTGGTATTGCCTCACATGTTTCTCACTCCCGGGTGCCGGGGTTCGGGGGTCAGTGATAGAAAATGTGCATCGACATCTTTCACATTGTTATAAGTTCCACGGCCCCAGTCCCGAGTGCCGGGTGCCGGAGTTCGGGGTTCGGCACTGAACATGTGTAAATCAATATCTTTGTATTGCCTCATATTGTTCTAACTCCCGAGTGCCGGAGTTCGGGGTTCAGCACATCAAATATGTGGATCGATATCTGTCACATGGTGATGAGTCCCAACTCCAGGGTCCTGGGGTCCAGGGTTCGGCACTTCAGATATATGGAATGATGTGTTTCACAATGTGACCCGGCACCCGGCACAAGGTAACTCGACAGAGATGTTTCAAATTGTTTAAATTGTGTGTTGTGGTTCAGGTAGCTGGATATCCGGAAGTCGCGAAATATCAATTGTGAATCTCCATTGTCCAGTTCCGGATGTCAGGACTTGGCATCCAGCACTGACATTCATTCAAACATTGTATATACATCTATGAACCTACAATTATGTAGCCATTTCACCCTCATCAGCAGAGGGTTCAACCTTCACCTCAACATCCATATCATCAGAATCATATTCTGGGACAAGGTTGCCCGGATCATCTGGGTCCACAAGTTCGCCGGACGTTTGTGGACCCTCAGGCTGAATCTGGCTCAGCTCAAATATGAGACCCTCAATGATAGATGCAGGCTGGACTTTCGGAGATGGAGGCTCCATTCCTGCCATATCCAAGTCAATGAGGGGAGCAAGTGCAGATGGGAGGGGTGAGATGGCCAGGGGGACGGATTGATCAAGCAAAAAGGTTGCATTGACAGGAGAGTCGGGAAGTGGAAATGAAGGGTGCCGGTCCATGACTTTGCAACGAAGGCCCTCATGGAGGCGTTGCAGGGAATCAATCTTACCATCCTGCTCCGCCACACGAGCCTCAAGAAGAGCAATTCGAGCGGCACCATCCCGAATCGCAATTGCCATGGAATGGAGATCCGGCATGGGCACATCGAGTGCCGGACGAGGCACTGGGGCGCTTGAAGACGGAATAGCTAAGTGAAAGATAAGGTCAGATGGTCATAGACAATTGGGGTGACTCACAAGCTGGTGCAGGTGCAGGTGTCTTGGGGGCAGTGATTGTCTTGCTGCGCCCACGGACTGTGCCTTCGGTGTGGTAACAGCAGGGACAGCTGGAGTGCCGGAGGGGCCACGAGATTGACTGCGAGTTCGGGCTTTTGACTGCGAGGCAGCCGGCGCATTGGAGGGAGCTCTGGAAGGTGTCCTGGAGCGAGCCTGCCGGGTGGTT
The DNA here is from genome assembly GCA_016800925.1 of Suillus spraguei. Lineage (NCBI taxonomy): Eukaryota > Fungi > Basidiomycota > Agaricomycetes > Boletales > Suillaceae > Suillus > Suillus spraguei. The sequence continues at coordinate 19,588 of JABCPU010000064.1, read as the reverse complement.
GACTTCCCTCGAATACGTTTTGGCGGGGATCCCATGGATGCTGGGACACATTTGATCTTCTTGGTGGCGCAGCGGACGCACGACAAACATGGGGCACGGGTCCTCCTGTCCAACCGAGTGGCGCAGGGCCACTTCTCCTGGGTGCAATAATGGCAGGGGTTGTTCTGTGGGTTCCATTAGTTGATGGACTCATTGGAATTCATTAGAGTACTCACTGGGCCGGGAATGAGAATATCACCTGTATCCATGACTGCAGGTTCCTCAGCCGGAGTGCTGGACATTGCCTGGGGGGTCTCCACAACCTCCGGACGACTGCCGGAGGTGGCCTGACAATGGGTAAGTACAGGCGGGAGGTCCGGACAAAGAATGATGACTCACCATCACCTTGGGTGGACTGCCGGCAATGAGCTGATGATATATAAGCATTTTTCCAAGTGCCGGACAACTAAATATTACTTACTGAAGCAGGACCAAACAATTGCTTCTTTGGGAACGTGGTGAACGAGGGAATGAGGCGTCCCTACACCAATTGTGGAAGGCCGGGGAACGTTGAGCGCCGGCACTCCACTCGAAATAGGCTACAGAAAATTGAGTGAATGAAAACAATGAGCTGGACAACATACCTGAACAATTGTGTCTTCATCATCTTCCGACTCCACAAGCACATTCTGCTTGACATGGCGAGTTGCCTTGACCCGCTTGCGACCCTTCTTGGCCGACTTCGGAGGTGAGGAAGAGTGTCCAGACATCATGGGGGACTTCCTCTTCCTGCTCCCTTCCACCTCCGGCTCTGGGTCAGCAACAACCGCCTTACCTTTTCCTTTGTCCCGGAGCTCGGAGGTGGCGTGGGTGGAAGAACCAGCGACATTGCTGGCGATGACGGGTGGGAGGGAAGGTCCACAGTGATTGGGCCAATGGAAGGGTTAGGCATGACAGGGAGATCACCTGAATGGTCACCTAACGCCTCCCAGGCGCGAATCTTGCTGCGCCAGGAGTGTTTCAACACCCGGGGGTCATCATGACCGATGCTGTGCCAGTTGGGCCACACCCGGGGAGTCATGGACCTGACTCTCATCAACTCCTTGGAGCAGGATGCAATGATGCCGGGCATGTAAGGCCCTTTCTCATGCTCCCGGACAATCTCAGCCTACCCAGATCTGAGAAAAACCAAAAGTAAAATTAACACATGAATGGTACTTACCACAAGATTAGTGACTTGTGCTGTCAGAGCAAGGTGGGCTTGGCCAGTGCCGGCAGGCATGAGCCGAGCCCCGGCGATGATGCCCACAATCTGAGCAGTGGTTGCCTTGAGACTGGCCAAAGAGGTTTCAACTGAAGTAGACATTTGGATTGACTTGAAAGATGTGAAAAGCTTGAGATATGTTTGAAATCTGTGATCACTTGGATGAAGTTTCAAAAGAAACCAGACAATTGAAGGACAATCTTGATAAGCGTTGATTGTTTGTCTTTGTTTGGTCGTGGTTCAACTTTCGGCCGTTGCCAGCCATCTGTTGAACTTCGAAGTTATCAGTTATCAATCAGTTTGATCAGTTGATCAGACATCATGAGATCTCAACCAGCAGTCAGATTTTATGAACCTCCGGTCACTGAATACAACTCAATGGATGTGGATGATTCAACCGAGTCCCGGATTTCACTAGGTATGTTGTACTTTCAGTACAGCTCTCAATTGACCGGAGATGGACCAGATGCACTGGATGATGTATACCTTGGGCCAGATGATGAGACTGAGTCCCGGATTTCATCAGGTATGTGTTGCTTTGAGTTTATCTTACAATTGACTGGACATTTATTAGATCCAAGTGAAGATGTATACCTTGGGCCGGATGATGAGATCGACTATGATTCTGGGTCATCAGGTGGTCCGGATGTCTTGGATGCAGTTTCTGGTAGGTTTCTCACTTCACCTTTAGATAGTCCAACTGTGGATGTTCATTCAATCCATCCAGATCATTTATGCCCGGCTCAGCCTGAGGAACTGCCTTTGTTCAACGATCCGGACTTGTACCTAGGGCCTGATGATGATCTTATTGATTGTGATGAAGCACCGGAATGTGCTGATGTTGAGACTGATGCTCCGGCTATCCCAGGAATAGCAATTCCAGGTGAGTTCACTCATACAATCTCATTTTTATTGTTGATGTGATGTCCCAAGCACATGCAACACCTCCTAAATGTCAGTCCCCCATACCGGAACTCAGCAATGAAGACCTGCGTGCCATGCTTAGGGAGTTCATGCCCCTAGGGTCATATGATCAAACAGAATGTGAGTATTTAATTGTTCATCATGTATGATTCTGCTAATTTTCTTGAAGTTGAATCAATTCTGGATCGCCTGGACCATTACCAACAGCGTCATGGCCATCTTCCGGAGCCTACCGTACATCAACTCCTCGAGGCCGACCGACCATTCCGAGTGGCTTGGGCTGACACATCCGACAAACTCAGAAGAGCTGATATGGACCTCCGGAGGTTGCAAAGGGCCAAACAGATGAGCTCTGAATTGCTGCTTGTATTAGATACCCTCATTGAAAAGTGTGATGATCAACCCCATATGTAAATATTTGGATATTCATTCACATACTTACATCATGTACACCACTGAATTTTTAATGTATAACAATGACATTTCCAATTGATTTTAGATGATGCACACACCCAATTGTCCCATTCCAACAGCCAATTATTGATTCCCGGGGTCCGGAGCTCGGTGATTGGGATTCATCCGGAACTCGGTGATCGGGTTTCGTGATATTTGGATTTTCATTCACATACTTAAATCATGTGAACCACTGAATTTTTCATGTATATCAATGACAGTTCCAATGTATTTTAGATGATGCACAAACCCTAATCTCTATTACCAACTACCAATGATTGATACTTGGGTGCCGGACCTCGGTGATCGGGAGTCGTCCGGAACTCGGTGATCAGGATACGTCCGGAACTCGGTGCTTAGGATTCAACATTTTGGAAGTGGGACACTGTGTTTTAAGAAGTGTGACAAATGATGAAAATGTGGTAAACATGGGGGCAGTTTGGTATATGTACATTATTTCCTTCCCCTTGCCCTGGTTACTCGAAGTGTACTCTCTACCGGCTTTTGAGACTTACTCCGGGTGGTCCTTGCGGATGGTTCAATGACAGCTTTCTTGCCCTGTATACTCCTTGGTTCCGGCGATGCGTTCCTCTCTTCCACTTCCTCAGTGATCCCGGCCAGGAGGTCGCCCATCCGTGATGTCAAAAGTGCACCTGCCTTGGCCGGCCTGGCTGGGCGAGGCTCTGGCATTGAACATGGAACTTCTGTCTCCTTGGGTGCTGAAGATGGGTGTGCTATTTGTCTGGGTTTCTTCAGTGGGGATCGACCATCAGCCGAGTCATCATCAATGTCATCCTCCTTGTCATGAGTTTCACTGTCGGTATCACTCTCGGCTTCGGTTGATGGATCCCGGGGCCTTCGGAGAGTTCCACTCTTCTGCATTCTCACTTGACGAGTCAGATGCGATGGCGACTTGCCGGATGCCACAGATGGTACCATGTCCCCATCCTTGTTCTTCCATGCTTTGAACAGAAATGTTGAATCTTTTCCTGTTTCCTGCTGAGCATACCAGAAATTGAGCAAGGCCGTTGTGTCCCAGCTTTGCAACTTCGAAGGCTCCTTCAGGTCAATATCGGCCGGAAGATACTTCCTTGCCACAAAGTCATCCTGACTTTGTACGAGGGCACTCCATGGCACGACAGCCTTGTCATTCCCGGAACATATTCCTGTGTCCACACATTCAGCAACATCTCAGATGTTGCCACGAAAGACTCACTGTAGTGCGATGTAAGAAACGCCCTGACTATGGCTTTCTTCTCCTCAAGTTTTGTTTCCGTGATGTCTGGAAGCAACGGCATCCCATTTCCATCTGTGTCGAGTTCCAAAGCTGGTTTTCTGACTCTTTTGCGACCTCCCTTGACCTGTCGTCCTCCGTCCTGTGCCCCGGCACCTATCATTGTGATGATCAACGAATTCATTCTTGCATCCAAAGTTCAAACACTCACCGAACTGTTCCTGGGCGTACTCCTGCCATACTGGCTCAATGTCCTCCCAGTCCTTAGTCTTCATGAAGCTGTCCCCATCTCCTAATGCCTCATTATCATCATGCCTGCACACATATATTGAGATCCAAGATCGGCGATGACGGACACAATTGACTTACATCCCGAACAGAACCTCTCCCTGTTCATTCTTCCAAGCTGACAACACAAAAACTCTCATCCCGCATTGCCTCCACATCTCTTTCGAAAAGTGCTCCATATATGCCGGTCCCTTCTTACGAGCAACTTCTGCTTGTATCTCCGGAGGAGGAAAGCTGTTTGACCATTCTTCCGCTGTTTCTTTTGCCTTCTCCAACTCGTCGTCGTCCAATTCAGCCATGACTCTCTTCACAGCCCCCTGATAATGTTTGAACATACTGGGATCTCCCGGCTTTGCCCCGGACTCGTCCTCAATCCTCTTTAGCACCTCTTCGCGCTTCTGCTGGTAGACCACCATCCTAGGTGTCCATTTCCTCCCATACTTTATCATGTCCTTCCTTTCCTTCCTTTTCTTGTTGTTGAACAACCAAGTGTTATACATCTGAGAGTTGATGGAAGAATAAGATGTTAAAATTGTAGTTTTTCAACACAACGAAGACGCATCACCTGCTTCCTCTTTTTCCATTGTCCTTGGTCGACTTTAGGAGCAAACAACCTGGCTGCCCTGGCAATTGCAGTGAAAACCCCTCGCTTCTCACCCCTTTTGGCCGCGGTCCACTCAGGAAGGTAGTTCTTCAACTCCGAAATTTCGTTTTCCGTGAGCTTCTGTGTCTGTGGTTGACGTGCCCTATTTCTGCCGGAAGTCAAGTGAGTGGAATGACCCGTCCTTGCCATGGTGAATCAAATTGCAGAATGGGCTGAGGATAAGCAAGGTGGAAGAATGAACGAATTGACAGAAGTTGATCTTTGACAAAAGCCTAACAGTAGCTTAATTGAGCTATATTGGTCCCGAAGCCATAAATGGACATAAATTTGTAATGAGTCGGCAGGACTGTATGACACCACAATGTAATAAAAATTCATTCCACCTGAGCAGATGCTTTGCTTGCAACATTAGCATTATAAAATAAGATGAAGATAGGTAGATGCACCCCATTGCAAAAATCCCACAGGGTAGAAGCAAGGGGCAGCAAGGGTAGAAAGATTTGGGTCAAGGTCCCACTTGCAAGCACAAGACGACGAGCCTACAGGTCCATGCCTCACTCTCCCCCAGAATCACCAACACTTCAGCCTGTTCAGGCACCACCTCCTTGGGATGACTTTCCTGACAATACTTACGAGCAAGACCAAGGCTCATTTGAGCCATTGCAACTCCCAAAAACCATGGCAAGTTCATGTTAAATGTTGGAGTGTCATTCAAACTATAGCTCAATATAAAAAATGCAGAGTCAAAATGACTACCTCAGGCAATGGCTGCCAAGGCAGGAATCATATCTGCATCACCTCCTGGATCGAGAAGCTCCACCAGAAGACAGGAGATGCATCATCTGCCACCAGGATGGGGTCTACAAATGTCAAGATTGTCTTGGCGAGCCTCTCTATTGCACGGGCTGTTGCAGGAGTCAACATCGTTGCAATCCTTTCCACTGGATCAGTCAATGGAATGGTCAATTCTTCGAGCGGAGTTGTCTCGCTCATGTGGGACTCACCATACACCTCGGGCATGATGGCAAGCAATGTCCGGTGCTCACAGATAGGTGGGATTTGTTTGAAGGAGATGAACCTGAAGACCAGCTTGAGCCCGAAGATCTTCCGTCTGTGTCGGGACCTGAGTTCCAGCCGAAGGAAAACACCATGGTCATCGTTGACAAGTCCGGAGTTCACCGCCTCGAGGTTCGCTGCTGCGATTGTCCAAATGCCATGAGTCCGGACATTCAAATGTTTCGGCATGGATTTTCCCTGCATCGTTTAACAGGCCGAAGACCGTGTTTACCTTCGGAGTGCTGGATGATTTTCTATTGGACAACCTTGAATGCGGCACCTCCGCAATGAACTATTACAGTAAGCTCCGGCGAATGACCTCGAGCATGTTTCCACACCTTGTTCCGGTAATGCTATTTGTGCTTCATCTAAAGGACATGATGTTGACACAGGCCGTGGAAAGGATCGATACAGAGAGCTCATGAGAGTCGCTCGACAGTGGAGGCAGTTGAAGACCATGAAATGGCATGGCTATGGCCATCGTTCTGACATCCCGAACGCAGGAGATCTTGCATTATTTTGCCCGGCATGTCCTCAGCCTGGGATTAATGTATCTTTGTCAGGGGATGAATCACTTGATGAGTGAGTCATGTTCAATACCGAAGTGAACTCGGCGATGATAAGAACTCCAAGCTGGAAATACACCCGGTCATTTGTGATGGACGGAAATTTCAAAGCTGAACACCTGCATCCCATTAATCCCCTCGATGAAGTTTGGCTTTCAGATGGGCTTGGATTCATGGTCGGAAAGGACAGGTATAACATGCATCTTGCGGAGGCTGCTGACACGGTGGAAAAATCGAGCTGCAACAATCACCGGGCGGTCAATCAAGCAAATGCGGCGCGGCACAAGCTCGAGTCCACAGGAATCGGGGGAGTTGCCTGCGCCCGGCATGGGTGCTTTGTCCCTCACTCGATGGTTGATTTTCAGAAAGGGAAAGGCAAGCCAAACATGCCATTCAACATTCACTAGTTGACCATGCATCATTTGCAGACAAATGAACATGGACTATGCCCTTTGTGAGGCTGCCCAGCACAACATGGAAGGCATTACCAGGGCTGTCACCTTCTATGACATTAATTGTCAATACAACAAGCACTTTCGTGTTCGGTGGATCGAAGCCGATACCTTGACATGGTACCGGAACTGACCATCATTCCTGGAATCGGTTTGTGGCATGTGCATGGACATCAGGACAGTTGCTATGTCCGATATGCTTCGAATTTTATTGAAGGCATTGGCCGGATTGATGGAGAGATCATGGAGACCCTATGGGCGCGTCTCAACCTGATTTCCCCTGCCGCTCGGGGAATGTCATCCCCGCACCGAAAGGAATGTCTTGATTATCAGATGAACGATTCCAATTTCTGCAAGATGATCCGCATGAAAAGGACTCTTTGCCGGAAATACAAGCTGGCGAAGAATGGCATCGCCGAAAGTGGCAAGGCTTTCGACAGACTTGATGAAGCTGCACCCGGCAATTTAAAGACACAATGGTTAGCCAGCGAGATGGTCGCTCAGTCCAAGAGAATCAGGGATCCTGCGGCGATGGATTTATATGAAATCAATATCAAGAAGGGTAAGTTAACATTCTTTGTCTCCGTGGAGCTCCGCATTCATTTTTCACTTAGCACCAAGCAAAAAGGAGATCGAGCTTAGACTACTAGAAGCGGGTAATGCCCGTCATGCAGCACCCTCTCGCAGATCTGTGGCAACATGGATATCCATTGGGTTGGCAATTGAAGAGGCTCAAATTGCATTGCTCATCGAGGTCCGCAGAATTGGAAGACGATCGACGGAGACACAGAGATTAGATATCGCCCGGCAACGCGATCGTATTCAAGGCCAGATAGATGAATTCACTCGGTCTGCTCTTACGCATCTGGGAGAGGGATTTGATGCAGATGACGATCCTGACGACTTGAACATAGATATTCTTGACGATATCGATGATGACCCGGCGGATTTCACCGAGACATCTGATGCATGGACAAACTCCCCTGAGCTCACCATAATTCCATTGCCATCAAACCTCGGGGTTGAACATTGCAGACGCTGTATGGCAGAGGATCTGATTCCGTTGGAGATGTCCCTTCGTGAAGGGCAGGCCAATGATGCCCTGCACAATCTCCGCATTCACTTGTGCAACAAGGCTATCCTGTTCCGAACAACAGTTAGGCAAGCCAAATCTCAAGCCCTAAAAACTCGAGCGTGGTCCCAGGTGACATCAGTGCAGCAGGCAGTATCCCTACATGCCAGTATATATACAAAAACCAGGAAGCAAATGATACAACTTGAGCCGGGGCCAGACCAGCTTCAGAAATACAAACCCCTGCTTCGCGAGCAGCTCAAAATCAGCACTGCCATCGGCGATCCAAACGCCCGAGGTCAGCGAAATGAGTCCCTCGCTTGGTTCTGGTCAGTGGAAGTCGACATGGAGGGTCCAGAAAATTCGTGGAATGAGGAATGTGAGTTCGGGCATGCTTGATATATTACGTGGTGAGCTGACAGGACCCATCCCAAGTTTACCGAGTTCATTGGCTTCGGGCAAAGGCACTACGGGATCGATGGATGGAAGAAATATCATTGGTGCAATCAGAGATGGATTGGACGTGCAACTTTTTCTTGTGGAAGGCAACCACATGGGGTGCCCGGATGCAGGAATCATTGTTGAAACAACTTCCGGGTCATGCATGCTATGCCGGAAGGCAGTCTCAAATGTATTCCTTACTAGCTCAGGATGCACAGGCAGCATTTCAAGACCTGCAGCCCTCGTTGATCGATGGTGCACATGAATGAATTTGTTTTGCTGATGAAACGCATATTTGACACCCAAACATTGAGTCCCGGGAATTGTCCGGGTCAGCCCATGTCGGAGTTTGAATTTCTAATCCATCCATCAGTGACTCATATCATCAGCTCTTTACTATCTGTCAGTGTCATTCCCAGCGTCACACTCTTGCATTAGCCATGCCTGAAACTCCTGCATCCACATCTGGCACTCCAAATACTGGACATCACTGGCAACCCATGAAGCTGAACCTTCAAGATATTTCTTGTACTTTGAATATGGCTGCATCGCGCATCCGCGCATGTATCTCTCAATATCAGATGGAGGCTGCTAACAACCCTCCCTCTTCTGCCCGGATCATGTACTTTAAAGCCGGGGTGCAATGGGAAATCAATGTAAGTGACTGATGACCGGATGACCGGCTGACTTTTTTGGGCAATGCTGAGATTTCCAACAGACATTTGTTACGCCACTCCTGCAGTACTCAGCTGCAAGGAACATCGTTTCTGTTGTTCCAAGCCCCGTCGCTCATGTCCTGACATTGTATCCCATGCTCACCTGGAACACTGTTCCAGACCACATCTTTTCATCCCACCTGTGTCAGTTTGATGATGTCGCAGCTCCGGGACATCCATCCCGGATTATTCCCAGCTATGATACTCCATGGTGGATGGGACACACCGAAATTCCGAATGAACCATGGCAATGGGGTCAGATCATGAGGTCCTGTGTCGTTCACTACCAGCATTGGATGGTAAATGGAGTTGAGGATGATGGCTTGGTTCTTCCTGAGGAGGTAAATGACTCATCAGGCCCATCAGTGATGGGACTTAAGATGATTCGAGCACGCCTGGTAGCATTGATGGAGGAGCAAGATGAGGGTATCCATGAGAAGATGGCAGAGGTGAAGATGTACACTGACATGCTACAGAGATTGAAGAGAGGCAGGGGAGTGGAGTCCTCTTCACTGTGTTTAGATTAGAATGGTCTTCATTTCATACATGATGTAAAATATTTTATTCCGTCCAAATCATTGTCTTGACTCCCGAATATTTTGGTCCGGATTTTGAGGACTGGATGTCAAGATCTGGGTGTAGAGTCCTAAATCCCAAATGCTGAGTGGCGAATGCCTGAGTGCAATGGTACTTAGAGTTTGGGACTTAATTCATGGGACTCGACTTCCAAATGGCAAGATTGCCTCACATATTTCTGAGTGGCGAGTCACGAATCTTAGGTACCGAACCCCGAACCCCACAATTGTGGACTACCGGTTTTCATGGTTTGGGGTTCAGCAATCAAGGGTCGAGACGAAATAGATATCTGTGCGACAGTGCGGGGTTCGGCAGTCAACATATGTGGATCAATAACTTTCACATTATTCTGAGTCCCGAGTCCCGAGTTCCGGGTCCCGGGCCTCGGCAGTCGGCATTCGGCACTTCACATGTGTGCATCCATATCATTCACAATGTTGTGAGTCCCGAGTCCCGAGTCCCGGCTGCCGGAGTTCGGGGTTCGGCACCCAACATGTGTGGATTATTCTGAGTGCCGAGTGCCGAGTTCCGGGTCCCGGGGCTCGGCAGTCGGCGTTCGGCACTTAACATGTGTGCATCAATATCATTCACAATGTTGTGTGTCCCGAGTCCCGAGTTCCGGCTGCCGGGGTTCGGGGTTAGGCACTTTACATATGGGAATCACTATCTTTCACAATGTTGTGAGTCCCGAGTTCCGGCTGCCGGAGTTCGGGGTTCGGCACTCAACATGTGTGGATTATTCTGAGTGCCGAGTGCCGAGTTCCGGGTCCGGGGCTCGGCAGTCGGCGTGCGGCACTTAACATGTGTGCATCAATATCATTCACAATGTTGTGAGTCCCGAGTTCCGGCTGCCGGAGTTCGGGGTTCGGCACTCAACATGTGTGGATTATTCTGAGTGCCGAGTGCCGAGTTCCGGGTGCCGGACCTCGGCAGTCGGCGTTCGGGACTTAACATGTGTGCATCAATATCATTCACAATGTTGTGTGTCCCGAGTCCCGAGTTCCGGCTGCCGGGGTTCGGGGTTAGGCACTTTACATATGGGAATCACTATCTTTCACAATGTTGTGAGTCCCGAGTTCCGGCTGCCGGAGTTCGGTGTTCGGCACTCAACATGTGTGGATTGTTGTGAGTGCCGAGTGCCGAGTTCCGGGTGCCGGGGCTCGGCAGTCGGCGTTCGGCACTTAACATGTGTGCATCAATATCATTCACAATGTTGTGTGTCCCTAGTCCCGAGTTCCGGCTGCCAGGGTTCCGGGTTCGCCACTTGATATGTGGGAATCAGTATCTTTCACAGGGTTCGGCATTCGGCGTTCGGCACTTTACATGTAGGAATCAATATCTTTCTCGTTCTTCTGAGTCCCAAGTCCGACCGCTGGCTGCCGGGCTCGGAGTTCGGCCCTCAACATGTGTGGATCAATGACTTGCACATTATTCTGAGTCCCGAGTCCCGAGTCCCGGCTGCCGGGATTTGGAGTTCGTCATTTATGATATGTGAATTCACATCTTTCACATTGTTCTGAGTCCCGAGTCCCGAGCTCCGGCTGCCTGAGTTTGGGATTTGGCACTCACTATATGTGAATTCATATTTTTCACATTGGTGTCAGTCCTGAGTCCCGAGTGCCGGCTGCCGGTGTTCGGTGTTCGGCAGTCACAATGTGTGGATCAAAGTCTGTTGCCTCACACTTTCCTGAGTCCCGAGCATGAAGCCTGAATTCGGACTATCGATCATTGAGTCCCTAATTTCGAGGATCGAGTCCCGAGTCCCGAGATACACAGAGTTAGGGACTCAATTCATGGAACTCGACTTCCGACTTGAGTTCCAGAACTGTTGATGCTCTAATTGGTACATGGTATTCGTGTGTTGCTACTAACATGGGTCACAACTCTGTCAACTTCTTTGATCTTTCACACCGTGCTTAGTATGTGGCCTTCGACCATAGCCCATCCACATGAGGGAACCCCGGCATAAATGTGCACAGAATCCCTCATATACCATGCCCAAGCAATCCGATCCCCTTCCCCTCCATCAACACCATGTCTCACAATTCTTCCCGAAAATGCAATCATACAGCCGGAATCATACCTGAATTCCAGCTGAAGGCTTGGCATACTCATCCGAGCATTAGAATAGTTCCCCACGGTGGTGAGAATATCGAAGCATTCAGGAATCGATAAATGGTCTCGATGATTGGGGGTTTCCCGATTGGAAATGATGGAGAGGCTGTTAAACACGGATGCCCAGTACTGCAGGGTCTCTGGCATCTGTGGCAGTTCCTTGCTCACTGCCTTATCTCCGAGGTGTGACAAGGCTCGTAACCCTGCAAAATACTGCTGAGGATGCATGACCCTGAGTGCCGCCGATGCGATGGCTGCCGGCCTTGCAATAGCTTTCAGGATATTCTCGGAGGAGGGTCCCTTCAATGATGCGGATACCTCCGGATCTGACAGATTCTATGGGATTGGTGAGTTTGACTCCAGAAATCACCATCTCATCACATCCTACCTCGTGGCCCTGTTGAAACCATGCCGGAGATAAATTGATGCATCCGGGAGTTGACCCAACATTTTCCGAGCCCTGTTTGAACCATTCTTGATTATATCGCCAATTGCCATCAGCCTTTACACTTTTTTCGAGGCTTGGACCCAGCAAATCGGTGGCCGCCCTGATTTCCTTCTGTAGGTACCATTTGATATTCAATATCCATTGAGTAACAATCTACACATTACGCACCTGGGTGGTCTCGGTCAGGGCGTCCGGAAGGTACCATGCGATGATGGTACCGGAAACATCGATAATTGTGGCAGGTTTGTCCACCACCTTTGTGCCCTCATGGCCAGGAGGACACCTCTCAAGCAACTTCTCCTCTTTCTCCTCATTATGCCCAGTGTTCTTTGGGGATATCAATTTGCTATATCTTGCAATATCAATCTGTATCTTAACTATCATGAAGGAATTTGAATGATCAAACACATTTTCAACATCTGCAGGAAGACCCACTGGGATTTTTATATGCCTTTATGAGTACATCAGCCAAGCGATCGCACGCCATCACCAGATCAGTGTCCAGGTTCGGAGAAGGTATAACCGGTTCTCCTCCAGTCTTCTCTGCATTGAATTTTTGTTCGGTATATGCCCCTGCTTCATGAGTGATGGCCAGGGCCCAAGTGCGCCAGATTTTTATGTCACAAGTGGACATGGAAGAAGTGTTCATGTTGCAAGTTGATATTGGGAAATCAGACGCTAAATGCTGGATGTCCAGACTTTGGTGTTAAAGGGGGTGGAGATAGCGAGGATCAGATAAGGGAACCTTGGATGATGTTGGCTTTCAAAGCTGTATTATCATCCATTGCTCAATGAAATACCAGATGATTGGAAGTGTGCTGGATATCTGATATTCATTTGTCCAGACCCAGGTTCGGAACTCCGGAACTTGGTATGCTTCACTCAAATTTCGGGGGTCGGAACTGGGTGTCTCGTATTGACTGAATTATGTGTCGAGACCCGGGTCTCGGAACTCGGAACTTGGTATGCTTCATCTGATTTTCGGGGGTCAGAACTGGGTGTCTTGTAGGGCAACACAAGCCTCGCACCCCGCTTTCCACATTCTACAAGATAACCTAAGCGCCATAAAGGCCATTTCAAGACATCACTTGCTGCTCCTGGAACTTGGTATGCTTCACTCAAATTTCGGGGGTCGGAACTGGGTGTCTCTTATTGACTGAATTATGTGTCGAGACCCGGGTCTCGGAACTCGGAACTTGGTATGCTTCATCTGATTTTCGGGGGTCGGAGCTGGGTGTCTTGTAGGGCAACACAAGCCTCGCACCCCAGTTTCCACATTCTACAAGACAACCTAAGCGTCACAAAAGGCCATGTCAAGACAGCACCTGCTGCTCCGGGAACTCAGTAACTGTGATTTATTACCTCCTCTGATTCAGATGATATGCAACTCCCTCAGCTCCGTCATGTCTACCATTATCATACACATGGGCCCACCCGTCTATATTTTATACCACCCTCGGCCCACCCGTCTAATATAATATACTGTACAACACCCTCGGCCGACCCGTCTAATAAATATTTATATAACACTCTCGGCTCACCCGTCTAATACCCGTCTAATTTAATATGTGTCTGGGCCCACCCGTGTATGTGATAACAAGTACCCTTCACATACCTGTCTATTTGATACACATCTACCTTGATACACCCATCTACATGATATCCAACTACCTCGGCCCATCCGTCTACCGGATATTCATGTACATCGGCCCACTCATCTACTCTACATATTCCTTGCATGGGCCCACCCGCTGTCATCGGGAATAATATTCCTCCCGGCCCATCCGTCATCAACGAGGATATTTCTACCATGGGCCCATGGTCCGCTGGCCCGTATCATACGGGATATTATGCACGTCCGTTCACTCGTATAATACGGAGATAGTTCACTGTAATATGTGAGGCGCTGCGGCATGAGGCAACATGTAATAATGCTTGCCGTGGAATCAGTGATAAGGAACAGAAAACAAACTACACACCAAATGGAGCTATGCGGATGTGGCAAGGACATGGAAGGACATCGGTTCATGGAACATGGTGCGGCAGTCGGTACAGTGTGCAGTAAGCATGGGATGCCGCCGGTACTGCTAAAGGGGTAAGAAGGCCATGGACTAGTGGTAACTCCTGTAAATGTGAGACGAGTGTCAAAATATGGGGTTTTAAGCCCAGCGCCAATATGTTCGTTACACTGGATGAATGGAAATGTTCAGGTGATAACCCTTATTGGAAAAGAAAGGTGAAACTCCAGAAGTGGCACTTGGAGTGTTATTGTATGCAAACTCTGCAAGGGGCAGTAGCTCGGATCAGTTGTCCTGCTGATAGTTGCAGTAGATCTGGAGGTACTGTTCCAGCATTTGGTTGGCATATTCTGTTTGTCCATCCCCTTCCAGATGATATCCAGATGTGAAGTGTAGGACCATGTCTAACGCCTTTCCTAAGGAACGGAAGAAGTGGGATATGAACTCTGTTCCTTGATCTGAGGTTACATGGGATGGAACACCATGCTTGGAGAATACATGGAGGAGAAATAGGCAGGCGAGATCTGGAGAAGTAATGGTGTCGTGGGTCGGGACGAATATGGCTTGCTTGGATAGGTGATCTATGATGACAAGGATGGCTGTATAGCCGGATGAGTCTGGAAGTTGCTCAATGAAATCCATAGAGATGGAATTCCAAGGTTTCTCTGGGATGGGGAGTTGCTTGAGTAATCCATAGGGTTTATGTCTCGGAACTTTGGCTTGGGCGCAGGATGTGCAGGATCTGACGTATTCTTTGACATAGGCTCGTATCCCAGGCCAGGTGTAGTCATGTCGGACGAGCTCAAGGGTATGATTCTGTCTGAAGTGTCCGGATAGGGGGTGATCATGGCAGTTATGGAGGATGCGTAGTCATAAGTCATTGGCTTCCAGAATGTAGATATGGTTGTCGCAGCAAAGGAATCCACTATCGTCCACTGTCCATCTCAGATCCGAAGGTACCGGAAAATGTGTTTGTGCAATAGGATCATTTGGAAGTTCAGTCAGGATATCTTTCCGAAGGTTTTCCGTATCCATGAGAACAGCTGCTCTAAGAACTGGAGGTGCTAGGGTTGTGGCTCATAGGGATGAAGTTAACTGTTCGGAGGTGAATACTGGGCAGAAATTATGAGGATTGACTTGAGCATAGTCCTTATCCCCCTCTTTGGGGTAGATGTCCCAACGTCTAGTAAGGGAATCCGGTTTGGCTCCAAGTTTTCTGGGATGGAAACGGATGATGAGATTGAACTGATGGAGGAATTCAGACCAGCGAGCCTGATGGCGAGAGAGAAGTTTGGTAGTGGAGAAGTACTCAAGGTTTTTGTGGTCCATAACAACATCTATAGGCTTGGACAAGCCTTCTAGGTAATGTCACCAGGTCCGAAAAGCTTTGTGGATGGCTAGGAGTTCCTTGTCATGGGTGTCATAATTGAGTTACGGAGCAGACAGAGTATGGGAATAATAGGCAACTGGATGAAGCTCTGAGTCTGGACATACAATGGACAGTATTCCGGCTATTGCATAATCAGAGGCATCAGTTTCCACAACTATAGGAACATCCGGAATCCAGTGGGTAAGTATTGGAGCAGAAGTCTTTTTGAGTGCTCTGAAGGATTTCCGACAGTCTTCTGAAAAGTTCCAAGGAACTCCCTTGCACGTAAGCCGAGTGAGGGGAACTACGATATCCGAGTAGTTGAAGATAAATTGATGATAGAAATTAGTGAATCCGAGGAAGGATTGAATGTCCTTGATCTTCCGAGGTTCCGGTGACATGCACCAAACTGGTCTGGTGCATGGCTGACTAAGCACTACTGCAGCTGACAAATAGTACCAGGACTATAATAGCTTAGTGTTCCTCTATTCAGAAATCAATCCATGACGCAGAATCGAAAGTTTCTTTTTGCTCGTAAAAGTTTGCTTATTATTTCTAATTCATTTTTCATGGGTGTGTTTATGTATGTTTGGCTACAGAAACTACTTCATAAGATTCCCACAGATGTCAGGTGACCCCAGAAAAATAATTACATAGAGTTACCCTGCAGAGAAACCCATGAAACCCACTATGATTCACTCGCATCATTTCTATGCATCTACAAAAAGTGCAAATTTATGCATAGCCATCGATATCCCACATGACTTCTTCTCACACCCTTGAGCATATTACAAATCAACTATGACAATATTCAATAAATAGGGTGGGTCAGCACCCCTACAAAATGTGGGAAAACAGTAGCATAGCCATTCATTTTGTCTATATAATACCCACCTTTTTGTCAATAAAAGAGAGATTTTCTCCCCTCAGAAATATAACTGAGAGTGAAGTGTGACCAGCTGTATCAGTACACTGTCAAGAACATTGTCAACAACAGTAAGATTGGAAGTCTACTCTGTGAGATAGCACTACCTTGAGCTCACTGTGCTCAACAACTAGCAAGACCCTGAGCTCACTGTGTCTGACAACCAGCAAGACAACAAATTTTTTTTCTTTGACAAATTCATTCTAGTTTCTTTCATCATCTTTCTCTCTGTTTTTCTTTCTCTGTTGTCTGTTTCCTTGCTTCTGTTTCTTTTAAATCTTTCTCTTTTCTTCTTTTTCTTTGATTACTGGTCTCTCTCTCTCTTTCAAAGTTTGCTGGGGCTAAGTGTCCTTGTGTTTCTGATATTTGTGTTGTCTCTTTAGTCCATCTAAGGCCAGAGTAGCTTAGTGGGAGAGACTTCAGAAGTTGATAGCAACACTCTATCTTGCACATCTGAGTAGCGATACTGAGATAAGGTCTTCACTGACTGATAGACTCTAGTTATTGAAAGGGGACTTGGTATTGAAATCCAAGGACGTCCGTTCCTGCTAACTGCTTAATACTCATAGTGAGTTCCTTGGCAGCAGGTTCAATAGTAAGCTAGAGATCTCTGAAGTAGTGATCAGTCTTGACCAGGGATTCTACTGTCTAGGCTGGGAACTGGGTGCATGTGGATGGATTTGTCTAGGAAAGATCCTTCTAGACAATAAACTGGGTGTGAAATAGATTGGCCTAGGAATGAACCTTCTAGGTAGTGGACTTGGGAACTTGGGTAGATTTGTCTAGGAATGAACCTTCTAGACAATAGACTTGGGCACTTGAATAGATTGGCCTAGGAATGATCCTTCTAGGCACTAGACTTGGGAACTTGGGTAGAGTTGTCTAGGAATGAACCTTCTAGACAATGGACTGGGATAATATTCTCAAAGATATGAGAATGGACTGGGATAATATTCTCAAAGATATGAGAATAGAATACGCGGACCAAATAGTGGCTGGTCAAAGATATGAACTGGAGAGACGTGGTCTCTAATATAACTGACTATTTTCCTAGGTATATCGTATACCTAGCTTTGAAAATAGTATAATGATGGTCTCAAGGGAATTCATTACCCTGCACTTGGTTTAACAATGCTTCAAAGTGACTAACTTTGCAAGCCTTGAGAAATATTTACTCCTGAAATATAGTGACAAGTGGGAGATCCTATTTTTTGGGGGGAGAATGGCTCTCCTTTTATACATGTAGCATGGGAAAATAGTCATGTAAGCTAATATAGAGAGAACCAATCAAAATATTCATCCAAACTCAAAAGAATAAGAATAAAAGGAAAAGGTGGAGCCATGACATCATATATGACATCATAGTGGAGCAGAACATTCTAGAAGTGAAATGGAACTGTCCAGAATAAAGTGACATCAGTATGATATCATACCCTGTGGGTACAATTTTACGAAGTGTTTGAAGTGTCAAGGCATCCTAATAGTAAGAAATAGTAAGGGAAAAATGGAGAAGAGAGACAAGAATAATAGTACAATGGAAACAGGTGAAACATAGGTTGTTTTTGGTAGTTTTTGTAGGCTTTGAACTTTTCTCTATAGTTTCTCTAGCCAAAGTGAATAAGCCAAAGGTAAGGCTATACCTAAACCTTCAATCTTCTTTTCACATCAACTAGGTCATTATGTGATTCCCATCTCACATATGACTTTTCTTCAAACAATGCAGATTTGTGAATCAGCAGAAATGTCTGAAGTGTTTTGAACCAAGGTATGGTACCAAGGTATGGGTTGACTAGTCTGAGAGCTAAGCTAACAGACATGGTCTTTTGTGGGTCACCTAGCAGTCATGTCCATGCATGATTCCCGTATCATGCAGGACAGCTGTTAAGACCGTACTCAAAGGTAGAGAGACCTGAAGGGCTTTTGGCCTCAGTTCATGCACTGTGCCCTTTCTCGAGTAATGCCCCTTATTTCAGGGAGAATTATATGTCCGAAGATCCAGAAGGAGTTGCGTGACAGGTCCAGACGTCCGAAGGTATCGGATATGATATGTCTGAAGGTTATCCGGAACATAGGGATGGAACGAAGATTAAGACTAGCTTCGGAACGAATTTCTAACTAGAAACTAGCAGAGATAGACTATCCAAAGATAGAGTCGGAGATATAGACTATAGGAATCAATCCCAGTCTTGGAAGATGACTTGGAGCAGAAAGTGGCTTAAGTCCGAAGGAAGCAGAATGAGCAGAATCTAAGATGATATTCGAACTAAGGTTCTACGGAGATTTACAAGTGGTTTATATACTGTAAGTATCTGAGATGGATAATCAACAGGTCCGGGATCGAGGGCTATGTATGAAGTGTAATGGAAGTCTATTAGTAATGCACAGCGGATCAGTAAGCACGAATCGGAAATGAACACAGGTAATGGATCAGTGACGTAGGAGGGAAATATATATTACATAGCCAGAATACCAGAAACAGGAGGAATGACGAAAGGAGATAGACGCGGATATACACAAGGGAGTTAAGGTGTGAGAAGTGAGCACATTCGGATGGGTGGTCCAGACAGGATCTGTGGACCGGACAGATATGGAATCGATCGGATCTGATTGGATATGGTCGGATCTGAGATTAGAAGTATGGTATATGACAACAGCGCCACAGGCAGCGCCTGTTAAGGGTGAGACTTATGAGTTTTTTCAACCAACTTCCATCACTTCCTTCTTGCTCCAAAAAAAGTACCGTCCCTCATCTCCAAGTCCCTCATCTGCCTAGTCACAATGTCCACCACAGAAGCTTCCCACCACACCCATGTATCAAATGCAATGGCCCGATCTGGCAAAAATAGTGCTTGATGCACAGATCAAGAGGTGCACCAAGGCACAGAAGGCTGCTGATGATCTTGCCATTGAAAAAGCCAAAGAAACCAAAGAAGCAGCAGTCCAAAAGGGAATTGAGTGCCTTGCTGGTATACAGGTTGAGATGGAGAAGGTACAGAAGGAATTACTCACCAAGAAGGCGACTCCCATTCAGCCCAAGCCAAAGGCTCGAAAGGCAATAAAGTGTGCTGTAAAGGGTGATAATTACACT